>VRLP01006451.1:0-28404 GCA_009660295.1 Lophius piscatorius
TTGTTAAATATCTTAATTTGCGATGTAAATTTTTCTATACGTTTTAAAATAATATTAATCCCCAAATAAAAAAATCCACGTTTTATTAAATTAAATGGAAAATAGTTTAAAAAATCAAACATGGACCCTATATCTTATAATGCCTATATTTACATTGACAGTTCTATTGTTTTTCAAGCTCGAATACATCTCCTAACCCATAAATAAATTCTATTTGTTTCTCTTCTCTTTGATCTTATAAACTATTCTATTTCTACCCCGAAAAAATCTCACCCTATAAGTAAAACCCGCTTTGTTACATTGGACCAATCTAAGGGCAAACCTACAAACTGTATCTCGATCTAAATAAAAAAATGAAAATGTAAACTTCGGTATGTTTTTTATAAAATATATTTTAGGATATTTTGTGAAGGGTACAGCGCGCGCGACTATGTTCGAATCCCAGTGAACCCTATTTTTTACTAAATAAAAATAAATTTTATTAATAATTTTTACCCTACTTATTGAAATTTTTGATTTCTTGAGATGTAATATTTTATTATTTCTGTAAAATGGTTTGCAAGAATTTTATTTATTTCGCATATATCTCTTCTCATAAAAACTATCTAATTTTTTTTTGGTTTTTTTATTAGTATTAAAATTTTTTTGATTAAAATTCTATCTCCTATTTTTATTTCGTATTTTGATATTTGTGTATTACAATTTTTATCGATTCTTTTAATATATTCTTCTCTTATAAAAGAAATTCGCTAGAACGCGATTCTGTGTTTTCATTATTATAATGTATCATTATATTATTTTCTGTTTGTCAGTTATAAAATAATGTAGTATTAAATTAAGACCCCCTCAAAAATAAATGCCAGAAAAAAGTAAAAGAGGGGATTTATTTGTATTAAATTATTGTATAACATATTGTTTTTTTCAATTTCTTGCAATTCTATATATAATCATATTTTAAAAAAATCACAGTTTTTTGAATGGCCCCCGGGGTGAAATTAAGTCCCAAATGGCAATCAAATATTAAATAAAAATAAGTATATAAATCGATTTGTTATAAAAAATAAGAATGCCTATAAAATGTAAATTTCTCTTTTAAAAAATATTTTTAATCATTGTTGTTATTATTATTAACATTACTAGGGATGTTATTACCCGTCCTTCTAATTATGTTTTATTTATGCTGGCTATTTCATTAAAACATCTCATTCTATATTCTCACATACCTAATATTTCTTCCTCATCCAATAATATTTGGGAATTATGGCATTTCTATCATAAATTTTACTATTATTATTAAAACCAATCGTATTTAGAAATAACTTGGCTGGTGTTTCATTCACAGTTCTATGTTTTTTTATATTATATTGATACGTTACCTCATCAATAATATTCACCCATTGTCTTGTATTTCTGTATAACATTCTAAATATTAAACTTCTTTTGATTGTAAAATTAAATCTTTCAATTTGATTCTGTGCTCTGAATGATGTGGGCGACCAAATATATGTCTTATATTATATTTATTACATATAGAATTTATTAATCTATTGTTAAATTCTCTACCATTATCAGTGTGTATTTCTCTAGGAATAATACACCTTAAAAAAAGATTTTCTAAGTGGATATACATTTCTTCTGCAGTTTTATTAATACATGGGAAACACCATGCAAATTTGGTTGCATAACCAATTATAATTAAAATATATTTAAAGTTCTTGTTATCAGATTGATAATCTAACATATGTGTTATATCAAATTGAATTCTATCAAGTTTTTGAATAATAATGATAGGCTGTATGGATATTTGATCAGTATGTGTATCACGTGCACCACGAATAGAACAATTATCCAAGACAGCCTTTACATCAATTATTTTTATATTATAAAATTTATTTTTTGTTTCATTAAAAGTTGAATTTATACCTCTATGACAACTTTCATGGATTTTTTCAATATATTCTTCTTTTAATCCAATAATATATTCTGGAATATATTCCAGAGGATGTTTATTTGTTTTTATAAAATTTTATAATTCAATAATAATATTTTATCTGTTTTATTTTAAATTTCTTTTTTTGGTTTTTGTTAAAATTAATTGGATATATCCTGTTCTTAAATATATAACCAAATCATTATATTCTTCTTATGTTTTTATTTTTATTAAATTTGCATGATGGATTCTTAAAAAAAGAAGTTTACATTTTATAAGCATTCTTATTTTTATTTAATATTTGATTGGCCATTGGACCCTTAATTTCACCCTCGGGACCATTCAAAAAAACAGTGATTTTTTTAAAATATGACATATAGAGATTGCCAGAAATTGAAAAAAAATAATATGTTATACAATAATTCAATACAAATAAATCCCCCTTTACTTTTTTCTGTGCATTTATTTTTGGGGGGTTTAATTTCACGGGATTAATTTTATTCAACAGTCGGTTATAAAATAGTTTAAACGGATTCTTTAATGCTGCAGAATGAATGGTTTTGTTATAATTAAATGTACCCTTTGAAAGATATTTAGGCCTATTGTTTTTATTATTTTTAAATGTTTTTTTATTTATCATTCTTGTTAATGTTTGGTTAAAACGTTCAACCTGTCCCTATGGTTGAAGACGTCTTGGCCTACCAAATACGTGTAAAATTTTCCAAATTTTATATAATTCCTTTATACGTGATTTTTAAATTCTAAACCATTATTACCTTGTATTATTTGTGGTGCACCTTTTAACTACAGGGGTTTTCAAAAATAAAAGTACTAATTTCAAAAAAAGAAAATACAAAATTTTAAAATTATAGATAAATTTTAAAAATAATTAATTAATTACTAATAAACTAATTTAATTAAATATTCTATTTACTTTATTCCACATATTATTGTATAAATTTCTAAAAAAATTGACTTGTATTTGAATTAAATTTAGCAATTGCATCTGTAACATAATTTTTAAGTATATCCCTGGTATCAGCTTTGAGCTTCCCATTTATTATCTTGTTTTTTTAAAATACTGAACACGTTTTTTATTGGATTCAGTCAGGAGAATATGACGGTAAAAATTAATATTCTATATTTTTTTATTTAAAAATGTTTTGATGGCTTGTGCAGAATGGAATCTAACATTATCTACGGCCAAAACTGCAGCGTTTATAAAAACATTCTCTTCAAATGATTCTTGTAAGAAAGCAAAAAATAAATCGGTATTATATGCACCATAAATTGCTTTACATTTTACTGGTCCGAAAATAAGAAATATCGAACATACAAATACGTTACGTCCACGCGATGATGCAGTATAACTAAAGGCATCTGTATTTGTGGGGTTGTATCAATAGCCATTACTCAGATGAAGATTAAAGTCACGTTCATCAGATAAAATAATGTTTTATTGGTCATTCCCAACAAAACAGAACAGCATCTTATTACTGAGTGCCTATGATCGTCTGATAAGATCACTGAAAAGTCTTTTTAGGCGTTTCCTTGTCAATCCATTTGTTTTAACAAGTTTAATTATTATTGACAAGGATATCGGAACGACTGAATTGAAGCATATTTCTCTTGCACCAACTTGTGTTAATGCATTGTCCACGGCAAAAATTTCTTTAATTGCAGTTTCGTTTACAGTATTGTCTTTTTTTCTTTCTCCCCTTTGTTTTAACATAATCATCAAAGAAGGTGAATTGGCCGTTTCCAGATATATTGATAATTTATATATTGCGCTTGATTTAGATTAATGATTGCTATTAAATCTTTGCACCTTTTCTCCCCCTTTACTTGTTTATTTGATCATATATTGTTTTCACTAACTTAATATATCTTCGCATTCAACAACAAGGGAGAAATAATTAACATATATAAATTTTATTAAAACTATTTGTTTATTTTTAAACTTATCTATAATTTTAAAATTTTGTACTTTCTTTTTTGAAAAACCTTGTAAAATAACTTTTCTAATGAGTCAACAACAAATTCAACTTTTTTATTTTTTAACGGTAACGAAAGACAAATTTCGTGCAAATATCAATAATCGTTGAAATCCGTTCATATTATTCCTCATCATTACTATATTTTTTAATCCTACAAGACCAATTTGTATTTTTTCAAAAGGTTTTTAGATTTAACATGTTTAGGTTTCTCTTTTGGTTTAAATGATAATGCTCTTTGGAAAGTAAGATAATTTTTATAGTATTTCTTATTATTTTTTTTGAATTTTAAAAATTTTCGATTTACTAAATGTTTTAACTTGTTTACAACGAGAAATGAGAATTTTAATGTAATTTTATAACCGTCAATTTCATCGTTTCTATCAATTCATCAGATAGACTCTAAGAAACTTTTTATTTTCTATAAGATATAATGTGTTTTCAATATGTTTAAAATGTCCTACCTTCTTTTTTAATCGATATCTGGCATATTTCTTTATTTATTAATATATTTTGTCTTTAAATATTGTAAAATACTATTTAACCCAATTTCGTTTTTTATTTCTCTTTTATACATAGGATAAAATTATTATTTTTCATACTATAAATTAAAAAATTTTAATTTTTAATATTCTTAGCTTAGAAAATTTTGAATATCAAGGTTAGAATACCATTGGCGTAATACTTTAAAACGGACGAAATTTAAGCTCACGGATATGACATGTGTAATAACTTCTACACGAAACATTTTTTATTATAAAAAAATCAACATCTTGGAAAAACTTTCTTTCGTACCAATCACCAGAGGAGAATAATGAAAAACCCCAATCCTTTTAGAAATATATTTGAAATTTTAACATACAGCCAACGGAATTCATAATTCCCATGTAGTTTTTTGCGTCCAAAAATCCTTAATATTTAATTGTATCATACCTCCCTGTATATCCATTTCGCGAAGGAATTATTTGAAATTAAATAAATCCAAGGAAGAATTTGTATATGATGATATCCATGTGAATATGGAATCGGAGAATATTCGAATGTCGAAACGGAATAAATCTTCGGGGAAACGCAGGAATAAAAATTTCAAAATAGATTTCATAAATTTTATACATATACCATATTAGAAGATCTAGATATATTAACAATGCCATGTCTTATAGTTGTTAACCTCGAAATGCATAATGATATTATCTCTGCCAATTATTCGCACAATTTTATTAACAACACAAATTATACTGGATTTAACCAGTTTATATAAAGAGAAGATTTGTACGATTGCAAGTCTACTTGTTTTAAAATTTTTGAATTGTATACTACAATTCTTGTGAAAGCAAATTGATATAGCATTTCCAAAACTTTAAATATAATTATTTAGGGTTGTAAAAAATTTTCGTGTTTTTGAAAATTGAATACAATGTTTTGTTAGAATAATGCCTTATATCACATTTGTGTTTTGAGCCTCATTCATTTTGTAATATATTTTTTCTAATTTATTTCCACATCTGAAACTGAATAATATTATTTCTTAAAAAAGCCCTATAGAAATATTAAAACTTCAGTTATTTGTGAGCGTTCATATTCTTGAATACTTCAATTATTTTTTAGTAAATCGGTTGTTTTAATACTATATCCATTTTCATTTTAAACTAATGTCGATCGTTTCAGTTTTCCTTAGATCATATAGGTTACACAATATAAATTGATCTCATGATTGATTAAATTTTTAAAACCAACTTTTTTTATTTTATTAAATATTTTATCTAATAACCCGGCTAAAAGGTATAGAGAATTTAGGATGTATATAATAATAACAAGATAAATTTATGTGATGATAATCATTGAAATGTATAAATTTAAAAAACCAAACTCTGAATATTCACAAATTTCATAATATTATTATTATAAGGTTTTTAATCAAAAATGAGACAAAATAAAAAATACTTACAGGGATTTTCAAAAATAAAATAAAGAATAATAAATAATTATATTTAAAAAAATAATAAAATCATATTGAAATTTTTAATTAATTATTCCATTATAGAGATATTGTTGACTTTCCGCCATATACTGTTATGAAAATTTTTAAAAAAATCAATAATATCGGAATTAAACTCTTCAATAATAGTTTTAATGTGTCCTTCAAAAATGGATCTGTCCGAGGCCTTTGGTCTATTCCCCATTACTTTACTTATTAATTTGTCGAAAAGATTCTGAATAGGACTTAGCCTCGGGAAGTATGATGGTAAAAATAAAAATCCGTTTTTTTCTATAGAAAGTTTTGGTAAAAGTTGCTTTGAGGACCCCCCCCTTTTTCAAGTTTATATAAACCATGAACCATGTTTACAAGATTAGCATTATACGAACAACTTAATTCATCGTATAAAATTTTTACTTTCTGCTCCAATGTAGGAGTAATTTATAAAATAAGAATATGTAAAAAATGTAAAAAAGAGATGTATTTAAATAATAAAAAAATATCGGATGGATTAATCTGGATTTGTAAAACTAAAAGATGTAATAAAGCATCTGTTTCAATACGAGACGGTTCTGTATTTTCAGGTATTCGGACATCATTAAAAAATATAATTTTAATAATATATGAATGGTCTCGTGAAACACGGATAAAAGACATTAAACATGAACTGGGAGTCGACTACAAACTAATTAACAAAGTTATGGGTCTTATAAAACTTGTTATTAATAAAACTGAATATGAAAAAATAGGTGGGTATAAAGACATAGTGGAGGTTGATGAAAGTTGCTTTAGCAGAAGAAAGTATAACGTTGGCCGATGTTTTAAACAATTATGGTGTATTGGTGGAATATCACGAACCTCCAAACGATGGTTTTTTGAAATAGTACATACCAGAAATCGTGAAACCATTGAAAACGTATTTTTAGAAAATATAAAAGAGGATTCTACGATAATGACTGATGGTTGGAGAGGTTATTTTAATCTCAAAAATATAGGATTTAAACATTTTTAGGTAAATCATAAAATAAATTTTGTGTCCCCGGAAAACAAAGAGATACACACTCAGAACATTGAAAATCTGTGGTGTAAACTAAAAAAATATGTTAAAACACGCGGAACTAATGTTAAAAAATCTTTCATGGCATATTTCGGAATTTAAATTTCTTAAATTTCATATGAACCCGTTTGAGAAAATTTTACACAATTTAAAGGGAAAGATAAAACAAATAAACACTAATTAAACCTTTTTTTATCTATATAAACGCAAAAAAAGGGGGGTCCTCAAAGCAACTTTTACCAAAGTTTTTTATATTATTAGCAGATGGACTCGAACATTATCCATTATTAACACAGAATCTCTTACAAAAATATTATCATTATAGGTTCTTATAACAATAACAAAAACTCATCTATGGTGTATACTAATCTATCATTTTACTTTTAGCAATGCTCAACAGGGAGAATATAACACGTATAAATATATTCTGACCTCATGGATGTGTGTTATATGAAAAGGTATCTGCATTGATAAAACTATAACTATATGCATTATTTATGTGAAGATTAAATCTACTTCCATCAAGATATAACAATATTTTGTTTTCCATGCCCACCAAAAGAACAGAACAATATATAACTATAAACGGCGATGATCTTCTGAAAGAATTATTGAAGTTTTTTTGAGACGTTTTCTTGTTAAACCATTTTGATCGTATTTGTTTATGGATTGTGGACAAGAAACCAGATGCAAAATGAATAACATATATTTTTTGCATTGACTTGAGTTAATGTATTATCTGAAACAAAAATCTCGCGTATGAATGCTCATCTCCTATTGTGGTTTTTTATTTTCTTCCTTTTTTCTTCGAATAATCAGAATAAAAAGAATTTATCTCTGTTTCAAATTGTGTAGATGGTCTATAAATTGGTTTGTGTCTAAATTTATCAATTTAATCAAGTCCATGTGTGGTTTTCGCATTTTTCAGTGTTTAAATTGGTTATATAATCCTCCAGTTAATAAAAACTTTTTTTGCGTCGAACCATTAGGATTAAATGGCTTTAACATAAAAAATATATAGAAATAAAAATTTTCTTTAAACAATTTTCTTTATATTTTTGAAATCCTCTGTATACGTGATAGAATATACAATAAATATTATCAATTGTAATACAAATTTGTATGAGTATTCGCGCGTATTAATCGTACTGTAGAATAATTATATATTTATCTTTAATCGTTAAGTTATATAATTCACAAAAAAACTCCATTCCAATAATAAATCGGAATTTTGAAATAAGGAAATTTGCCATTTTATACATAAAATTAAACATTGGACAAGCCCTTGGAAGATCTTATCATCTCAAGTAATAAAGTCGGATTGGGAATATAAAAGAACAGTAAGATAATGTTATTATCCATTGTGGTTTTTAATGATACACAATTTCGTATTAATATTAAAAAAAAACATATATGGGTATAATATAAAAATAAATAGATCTGCAAACAAATCACCAATTGATTCATTCTTGAATTAAAAGCCTTACACGCCAATAAACATATCGTGTTCTATGAATATTAATGATTATGTTTTAGAAAATCAAGAACACACGAAATAAATAATCGAGAATTGGGTGTTTTTAAAAAATCTCTTGAAATCATCAAATATGAATAAGAAGATTGGCGTATTATTGGCACCTTAAGAAATAATAATAAGGGCGATCAATTAATAAGAGAATAAATTAAAAAAGTTTCTTAAAAATATTGGTTTTTAATTGTATATACTTTTTATATTTTTCATGCAAAAAGGATTGGTGATTTATTTTATACGGTTATAAAAAATAATGATTTTTTAGAAATAATATGCTATTAATGTCTGTTGGACAAAATAAAATGTATAACTATAATTGCTAAAAGATATTAATTGTATATTTTTTATTTTATTTTCGTATCTCTACTTCATCGTGAATCTTTATTTCATAGACTTTTTATTTTACATTATATTCTTAATAAAAAGATCTAAAAAAAATGAACTTGGACAGATAAAATTTGAATGTTTTGTGATTTAAAAAGAATATTTGAAAGAAATGAAACTTAATTATAAAAGATATTGGCTTTTTAACTGAAAAAAATTTTGTTAACAATATTGTTAAGATATTTAAAATTTTCCTAAATTTTAAATATAATGTACCAATCATATCTGAAACTGTCCCATTTGACTCTGGTTTTACTTAATTTGTCACAAAACGACCTTTTCACATTTCGATATGTTGATATTGAGATTGTTGTGAGTTTAAATGGTAATATTAAAACTACAATACCAGCACATAAAAGAAGGAAAATTATAAACTTAGAATATTAAGAAATAAAAATTATATTAAAAATATTTACGTTAATCATCTGCTTGGAAATCCAGTTTACTCTATATCAGATCATTGCAATAACGTTTAAAATAAAGGTTAATTGATGTGATCATATACAATTATTTTTAATTTAATTTGAACAATAAAGTTTCGAATCTTGTTGAAATAAATATATTGAGTTTCTTCTCGTGTTTGGTTGTATTTTTATATATAAAGAATTAGAAGGGAAACAATATAAACCATATTGTATTGTTTAAATAATTCTAATTTCATAATAATATTGTACCTGACCACCGGTATATTTATTATTTTGATTTGTAGCATATTTATTTCATATTATAACAAACGTATTTAAGTTTATAACTTATTGTTATACATACGTTCAATAAAAGACATATTTTTCCATATAATCAATTTAATACGATTAAGAATATTTATTTAAGACAAGACTTCATTTAGATTTAAAGCCTATTGTGTTACCAAACAAAGGCATTATTATTATTGTTTATGTCGATTTTTTAGACACGAAAAATTAATTTCTCAAAAAAATTATTTGAGATAAAAAGCCGTAAGTTTGTCCATGGACAACAGATGGGTAGTAATCAAAATTTTTATATTATCGATAGAAATGTTCATTCTTTCATCGGTAATTATTCGATATTTAAAATTATTGATACGCTGGACATTCTTACATAATTCTTTATTTAATTTTTTGGTCATGTAAATGAGTGAACAAAATAATATAAATGTTTTATATATACTAGAACGATTATAATAATAAACGACGAAGAGTAAGAACATAATGGATTTAATGGAATATGTTGTAACACAAGAGATGGTTTTTTAGAAAAGTAAATAACAGAGAAAGGGGAATATTCAAACAAGGAATTGCAAATTGTGTCTATAAAGATGTTTTGATTATTCCCGGGTTATAAAAATTGAAAGTATGATTTTAAAAACAAGACATTCTAATAATTCTGTAAGTCCCTAAGATAAGAAAATTTATATTCAAAGTGTTGAATGTATATAATTATGATTTGAAAAAGTTCAATAAACATATAAAACCAATATTACTAGTAATCTTACAGAATGCCTAAAAAAATATATTTATTTAAAAAATAATAATAATATTTTTTTAAATTTAATAAAATTAATACAATTTATTCAATGCTTTTAATTAATATTCTTATCCATTTCAAAAACGTATCAGGTCCTTATTTTTTTACAAATAAAACTAGAGAGTATATAAAATTATGACTTATATCATATTCTCATATAATATTTTAACGAAAACAAAACATAAAGATACCTTATTATACTTAGGTTTTAAAATATAATGAGGGAAAATTATATGTGAAAACTTTGTAATATTATGTTTAAAAAGTATATGGAAATGAATTTTAAAAAAGATATCGGCATCGTAATTGAGAAAAGAAGATATAAAAACTCAACCTAAAGGTTTTATATATTATATCAGAAAAGCAATACAATGTCATTATGACGTGGTATTGAATATTCCGATTGCAATAAGAATACAAAATTATGAATCATATTGGTTACATGTTGCGATAAATAATTGAAACATTATATAAATAAAGAAAATAGAAAATTGGTGTATCTGTATTTAGGTAACAAATATTGGTTTTAACGAGTGTAAAATTTAGGTATTATAAATTATATCTTTTTATATTTAAAATGAAATTTTTTAAGAATTGTGATAAAAATGCATGTTTTAAAATATACAGTTGTGGATTTGGGTTATATGTTAAAATATTTTTATTTATTATTTTTTTCTTTTCTTATCCTTAATATGACAAGAAGAACGAAACAGGAACAAGTTGAATGGGTATTTAAAGAGACCAGATTTATTTCATCTGCAGCCTTTATTTGAGGATGTTAATACAAACTCTTGGAATCGGATTATTTATTGCGTACATATGGATTTTCACCGGCATTAATATATCAGATATAAGAGACGGTGATATCAACGGGTATTAGATATGATTTTAAGTTTATAATTGAATAGATTGAAAATAATTTCCGAATTATCCTGTAAATGACTATGGGTATATTGGAAATGAGAGAGATCTTGTTATTTCTATAACAACTGTTTCGAGAAAATTCGATGGTATTAGATGCATTTTTTAAAAACTACAGTTTAACAGAAAAAACCCAATTTTCTTGTGACTAGGAAAAGGAGGGGAAATTTTGGCGAATCTTTACTTAACTTCCAACTCTGGATTTTGCCGAGATGTTTATGGATGCAACGAATTATAATATCCATATATTAAAATCAGAGATTGTTCATTAAGAGGTAATAAATGTATAATAATGATTTCTAGATAATGGGGCAAATATAACGTAATTTGGTGTACGAGAAGTGGGAAACTTATACATTATGAAATACGAAAAATGTTTATTTGTAATGTTGACGCCTGTGGGTGGCTGCGTAGATATTTAATAATAACTGTGGCACATTCTTATGGCCTGCAGTGATCGTAGTAGATAATACGCTATGTTATTCGAACTTATAATCATTTTCGGGAATAGGAATTTAAAAGAAATCATATTCTCGGATTAGTCACATACAGCCTTATATTCAATCTCGTGGAAACATTTGATATTCTGTAAAAGCATATGTAAAGAGAAGCCGTTTGATAATGGAAATATCCAATATATTATTAGCAAGTGTCCATAATATGAGTATAAGAAAGTCCAGGTTGCGTGTACTAATGGAGTTAATAGCTAAATGTACGAAAAATATTAGGAGTGGTGTGTGTGGTATTTTTATTCACAAATTTATAGTAAAATTTATCTGTATTTAAATATGGAAGGTGTTGAATTTTAATAAAATTTATTAATTCTATCCTTAAAATAATTGAAATATTGTTTTTATTTAAGGTATTTTAAAAACATGTATTTTATTACAACTTATAAAAATTTCACATTGTGAATGTAAAAAATATAGAATTATTGCTAATAAATAATAAGGTTTAAATAAGAATTGATATTCCAATAAATATCTTACATACCGACACGATGAAATAAATATATTTATTTACACTAAAGAAAACCAAAATTTAAATTGGTAAAGATAAATATAATTGCATTACACGGTTTGAAAAGAACGAAAGCAAAGAATTTCTAAAATACGCTATATTTAATAGCAAATCGAAGCCAATATAGAAAGAAGAAGTAAAAATAATATTATACCCATTCTAAATGTGTTAATATGAGAATATGGATTCGGTTGTGTATTCACAAATATTTGCTTTAAATAAATTATTGGGTATATTTAAACTTAAAAACAAGGTGGCATTGGATTCAATAACAAGTATAATGTTTCACATAATCGGAATAGAACAATAAAGAATATTTGTTTAAGATATTATTTGTACACACATCTCGTTTTGTTACCACATAGGAGTAATCCCAATTGTGCTAACTGTGGTAGTGTTGTTTCAGGTTTAATAATAAAACTGTTCAAAGAATCAACCGAACCTAATTGATATGTAAATCATTGTATTTAAAAAGTAATGAAGTCTGTGACTTGCTTAACAAAAACAAATAATCTCTGAAATTATAGCGTGGCCATATACAATTATTCCAAAATCAAAAACAAAAACTAACTAATCAAATAAATAAAAATTTTCTCATAATATTTTTAAACACTTTTTATTAGCATTAAAATGAATATTTTTTGCTTATTTCTACGAAATATTTTTAGAAAAGATAGTTAAATATATAAGTTATCATGAAATTACACATACGCGATTAAATATGTGCGTTCTGCCTTGATATAATTGACTTATTTCGAAAAATGGGTTTGTATAAAGATAACCCATCAATTTTAGAAGTAAATGAGCACCCTCGTTTTTTAATTGCATATAATCTTTATCAAGATCGGTATCACTCTGAATATATTCAAATAAATTATTCGTTTCTAAATTTTCACCGTAAATAGAGATAAAATACTCTCTCAACTGATTGTATAACTTAAAACCAGATTCTTTACCTCTCAAGAATTTATTAATTTCTATTGTTATTGCTTGATAAGTGAACCTATTAAAAAATGCTTTAGCTATATATTTTTTATCATGAAGTTCTTGCATATTTGACATATTTCCATATAAATGTGTTTCTTTCTGAAAGCCAAGTTCGTCAGATAATATATTTTTCCAATTTAAAAATACTTCTAGTTCTTCTTTTTCTCCTTTGCCGGTTGTAATATCTTTAAGTATATTAATTTTAAGATTTGAAATTATTTCCATTATTCTAAGTTCAGCATTACTACAGTCATTTCCTAATTTTAATCTCATATACGCTTCTATAAATACCTCCCCTTGACCGTCTAAACACGAAACATTATCTTCTGTGGTATAGGGATTGAATTGTAATCCATGTAAAAGCCTGACAAATGTATCATCTACAAATTCCTTTTTTTCTGGTAACATTTTAGAAATTATCGTAACAATTGATTCAAAATAATCAATAATAGAATCCCTTTTTTGGAAATCAATAGAAAATATGTTTCCTTGAAAAGGGCTGGTTTTATAAAGATAATACACATTCATTCGTCTCACCAAAAAGGATAATTTTTCTTCTTCTTTATATGGTTTTATTTGTTGGAAAATCTCATTTAGCATAGATTCAACTTGCTCTTTTGTTTTTGTGTGTTTTTTTGGTTTAAACGGGATACTTAATTTTATTTTATCTAAATTCAGTTGTTCATTAATAGGTATATTAAGACTTTCATAAAAGGTTGTAATATCTAAATCAAAGTTGATGTCTTCGGGAATTCTATTTTCATTTGATATTATTCCCGCATTATATCTAATGTTTCCTAAAATATTAGGATCTACTTGTTCAATAGTAATTAATTCTGAATTTTGTGGATTAAAATTCATCTGTTGCCTTAATGGATTCACAAATAAATAAATTATTACGATTCTGTTACCAATGCTATTTATGTTGATTGGAAGCAGTTCGATACGGTTATAATCTAGTATAAGTTCTTGGAGCGTTATTATATTAAATATGTTCCCATCAATATTATTTATTTGGTTGTTAGATAAATTTAACAATTTCAGAGAACTCGTTGTTCCAAAAGCATTTTCAAGATTAACTATTTGATTAAAATTTGCTATAAATACTTCAAGATTGGTTAACTTAAATATAGTCTTAGGGATGCTAGCTAAATAGCAATTAGATAAATCTAAATGTCTTATTTTTGAATCTTCTGGAATATTTTCGAATATATCTATATAATCATTAAACCGTTCTTCACATTTAATAGTTAATTCATATATAGAATTATAATAAAAAATGTTTGATAATATACTTATGTTTTTAAGTTTTAACACAAGAGTTATCAAATTATCTCTTATACAAGGATACTTCTCAATTTCAGTTAATGTATTATTGAAAAGAGAGAGGCGTTTTAACTGTTTAAATTGAAAAATATTCCTACCAAGTTTACAAATTTGATTATTATACAATTCAAGAAACTCAAGCTTTTGTAATGCTTTATTACAAACGTCAAATTGTTGTATTTCATTATTTTGAAGATACAATTCTTGTAAATTATTGAATATGCAATTTTCAATGATCACTGTTATAATTTGATTAGATGCTATTTCTAATTTAATTAGATTAGAAAAAATAAAGATTTCTTTGGGTATTTCTTTGAAGAAATTTAATGAGATATCAAGATTTTCCAAACTAAAAGAATTTTGAAAAAAAGAAGGAAACAGGTTTAAATAATTATTACTTAAATTTAGAGTTTTTAAACAATTAAAAATTTCATAAGGATTATACATATCATTAGTTTCGTTGTAATGTATGCTGTTTGCATCTGGATGTTTTAACCAATTATTAACATTTTCATTTGAAAATAATTGTTTGGTGGATGATAGATCTAACTTTTTCAAAGTTTTTATTTTATATAAATTTTCATTAATATTTACTAGATTAACACAGCAATTAAAACTTAAAATTTCAAGACTATCCATTTTAATAATTTCCGAAGGTATTGTATTTAATTCATTGTAAGAAAGTGATAGAAATTTTAGGTTTATTAATGAACATAAAACGTCCGGAAATTCATAAAAATTGTTATTGGTTAAATTTAAATGTTCCAATTCGTTAAGATTTCTAAATCGTACGGGTAATTTAAATAACTTCAAATCGATAAGATGCAAAGTTTTGAGGTTCTCGATTTCACAAAATATTTTTGGGAGTATATTATATCTTGTTTCGGTATCTTCATTAGTTAAAGTTTCCACCATAATTTCTTTATAATTTTCATTGTTTTCATATACTGTGAAGAAACAGGAAAATTCTAAATTTTTCTGGATTTCATCAGAATATACTATTAAGTTTTTTAAAACATTATAATTTTTAGATGATATTTTATATTTAATACAAGTTATTAATATTGAAAAATAAAAAAACAATAAATTCATGAATTGTGGATCACAATTTTATATATATTAATAAATATTCTATTTTAAGATAAAATAACCATTTTAGGTATTAAAATTGAATATGGATAAAAAACAATTAGTAAATAAATGAAAGAATGTGTATTTTTATTATATACCCATAAAAGTATCAAAAGTCAATATATTTTTTTGGAGCTCTATATCTTTTTATATACATTGTTTGGATAAAAAATCCACATTCAATTATAGTTATTAAAAAGGAAATTTTCTTATAAAAAGTAAATGTGTTAAATTAATTCAACCGTTTAATATTTTAAAAAAGTTCAATAGTTTTGGAACTCAGATACCTATATTGTACCCTTTTGAAAGAAATTAAAATTTTTTTACCCTTGTGATGACAAATAAAAAAGAAATAACATTAGAATGTTTTAAGACGATATTCATAGAAGAAAAAGAAGGGGAGGCAGTTATAATAATGTGTATACATTGTTTTAGCGAGAGGTGCACTGTAAAAAATGTTAAGATTTTAATAAAATGTATAAAAACCAAAACTTTTATTATTAAAAAATTTTTTTTAATTCAAAACTAGAGTGTAATAAAGTTATTTCAATAATATATAACATTATAATAAGTAACAAGTGTATTAAATTATTACATAACATAAAAATAAAAACAATAAGGAAAGTAACCAAAATAACAAGGAAAATTGTATTAAAATACAATAAAAATAATAAATTAAATACGAAAGAAATCAATGTAGAAATTAAAGAATATAAATTTGGCAAGAGATAATATAATAGAGGGAATTTGGATTTTGGAAGCTGTAGAGAGAACAGGTAAGGAAAAATAGTATTACAGCCTGTTATTAAAAGAAATAAAGATGTATTAAACAAATCATATAAAGAATATATTATTAAAGATGGCATTATTTCCACAAATTGTTGGTGAAGCTATACTGATGTTCATAAAAATTATTTTCATTCAATTATAACCCTTCTATATCTTTCATTGATACAATTTCAGGAGTACACACAAATAATATAGAAAAAACATAATGTAAAATTAAATAATATAAAAAAGAACGTATTATTCGCCATTATTAAAATATTATATATCGTTGCCTGTTTTTTTTAAGAAATGAAGGTAAAGGAGTGTATTATATTTTAATAAAATTACTAATTTATTACTTTTTTTAATGTTTTTTTTATTGTCATCACAAGGCAAAAAAATTTTAATTTCTTTCAAAAGAGTACAATATAGGTGTCTCACAGCCATAATTTTATTATAAAGTATATTCATAAAAAAATATTAAATTTATAATAATAACTTTTTAATCACAATTAAAATGGCTCGATGGATTACTGATCATTATAATATTAAATAAATAATTCATTATAAGATACAATTACTTACATTGACTAATCTCTCTACGTATTTATATTAACTTCATCTTATTTTATATTTTAAAATGTTGTGATATACACATGATACATGATATCACTTTTTTCTCGATCTATATCGGATTTTAACCTGAGTTATGACATAATATTGATTAAGTCAAAGATAATTCCAAATATTATAACCTAACAATTAATTGTGTTTTAACATAAAAATGAAATTGGTATATAAGGCATAGCTGAGATACGTTATTAAATCTCAAACCATTTAAAATGTATTTTTCTCATTATTTATATTATTTTTGTTTTGAAAATTATTTTGAATGAAGAATTGATGATATGGTTTTAAGATTTTTAACTACCTCACGATTAAGATCTAAATAAATTTATATCTAAAACATGGTAATAATTATCGGATAAATACATATAAATATTATTGAAAGAAAATATATATTTAATAATCTGATGTTGTCAATCTAATCTTATTAAAAGATTGGATGAAAAATAGTATTATATAGAGATTTTTGATAAATTAGGATGTGTAAAAATAATTTATTAAAATCTATATATATGAAATATAGATTACGCAGTAAATGACCACAATTCTGCGATCTTTCTTTTCTAAATATTCTCGTTAATTTATATTTCTTTTTCAGTTTAGAAAATCTCTCAAAACCATAATAAAAGAGTAATAAAAACAAAATATTATTAAAGCTTGGCCTCCGTCATGTATATCGGTTATTAATGTAATTAGTTATTAAACATGAGATATTTATAGCTTATAATTTTTTTTTTTTGGAAATTCATATAATGAATTTGACAAATAAGAAAATTTTATTTAATTTTATTTTTCTGAATTATTTAGTTATGAGATGTAAAATTATAAAACAAATTCAAATAATTTGTAATTATAGGTTTTATTTAGTTTATAAATTAAAAAAAAATAATGAATAAGCGTTGTTATAAGTAATTCCAATTTTTATATTTCACTATCTAAATAATTTGTTAATTTATGCTGAAACGAAAAGTCTAATTTGCCTGTCATATTTTTTATATATCATCTTATTAGATACCTTATATGTTTTAAGTTTATCAAAATATTTATATATACTAAAATATCTTTTTCAAAAAACAAATTTTCTCAAATTAATTAATCAAATATAATTTCAAATCCAAATATTAAAAAATATTTGGATTTTAAAAATGTTTTATAACTGAAACATACAAAAGATTAAAACAAACTTTGATTGATTTTGTTAGTTTCAAAAATAATATAAAATATCTTTCGATTTCAAAATTATGAATATTCTTTTTATTTTACATAGCATATTTTCAAAAAAAAGATTTGATGATATGGTAGAAAATATTTCTACTTATACAGATATAAACATGCTCATAGCAATACAAATATTACTTCCAAAAACAGATTCAAAAGATTTTGTTGATAGACCTACAAGGAAACCACTTCATGAAGTAAAAAGAGAATTTAAAAAGATAGAAGCTGAACTTGGGTTGAAAGAAATACATCATTATTCTACTAATAGTGGCGATGGTTCTTTGAAACCTAAAAGTACAAAACTTTCTAAGGATGCATATTCTGATTATGTTTATAATGTAAAAAAAGTTAAAGAAGCAGAAATGGATAAAAGAAAAGTAAAAATGCTTTTAGACTTTGTTAAGGAAAATTTTTTACCTGTAGGTTCGGATATAATCAGCACATTACCTATAGATTATAAAGAACACCCTGATTTTCTTACAAATATTCAAAATAATGAAGTTTACACTATAGGAAGTGCCTTAAATAATATTTGGAAGGAGCTTTCGAAAGAAAAAGCACATTTAAATCCCGGACAAGAATCTACTCTTTTAAGTCTTCCTCATCCATTTATTGTACCTGGTGGAAGATTTAGAGAATTTTATTACTGGGATACTTATTGGATTTTAGAAGGATTACTGGTTAGTGGAATGGATAAATCTGCTATAAATATTTTAAAGAATTTTATCCATATAATAAAAACATATGGGTACATTCCTAATGGAACTAGGAAATATTATTTTTATAGGAGTCAACCACCATATTTCCCAATGATGTTATTAAAAATATTAGATATCGAAAATGGAAAATATAATGATCTTATCCTCTCAGAAGGATTGGAGATGGCAGTAAAAGAATATAATTTTTTTATGGATTATAAAAGTGTTACCGTAAAAGATAAAGACGGTAAAAATTATTTATTAAATTATTTTCATGTTAATACAGACTTCCCTCGTCCAGAATCATTCGGAGAAGATATAGCTACATACATGAATCAAAATACTCAAGGACCTAAAGAAATGTTTAGTAATCTAAAATCTGGAGCGGAGACTGGATGGGATTATTCAAGTAGATGGTTCCTTAAAGAAGATGATATTGCAACAATTGCGGTAAAGGATCAAATAAATGTGGATTTAAATGCTATAATGTATAGAAATGAATTGATCATTTCTACATTTTATTCCAGAAAAGGAGATACGAAAAAATCATTAGAATTTTATAAAAAGAGTGAAATAAGGAAAGAAGCTATTAACAAAGTATTATGGAATCATAAAGAAAAGGTATGGATGGATTTTAATTTTATAACAAATCAGTATGTTGATAGAAGATTTTACTTTTCAAATTTATCGCCATTGATTTATGGTATTCAGCCTGTTGAAGGAAATGCATATGATATTCTACTGAAATATTCTAAACCTATTTTTGGTTATCCTGGTGGCATTCCAGTAAGTGGAGAGGGTAAAAATACAGGACAACAATGGGACTTTCCAAATGTATGGGCACCTCATCAACATATGGTTGTTGAAATGCTTTTAAATCTGAACGAAGAGAATATGGCACTACACGTTGCTAGATCGTTCTTTAAATCTGCTCTAATGGGATATTATCAATCAAAAGCTTTTTTTGAGAAATACGACTGTAAAAATCTAGGTTTCACGGGAGGTGGTGGAGAATATCCACCGCAAACAGGATTCGGCTGGACCAATGGTACTATCCTTAGTTTTATAGGAAAGTTTGGTGATAAATTAATGGAAGAAAATAACCATACTCTCTCCTATAAAAAAATAGTTGAAGAATTAACAGCAAAATCCTCAGTGAAAAGTAGTGAAGAAATTATAAAAGAATTTGAAAAAGAACCAGAAAGCATTTTGAAACCATTTGAAAACATCCTAGAACCTAAGTCTAATCTCACTTCCCCCATGATGACAATATGAGTAATTAAAAGTTGATATTTAATATTTTAAAAAAACCAATAAACCAATAATCACCAATTAATCATGGTATATTTCCAAACATCCCACAAACTTTGGCCATAACCAAAGTTACAATTTAAATTCTTAATATTTTTTTTACCCATTTCCCACGCATGTTAAAATTTCCATATTATGATAAAATGATTTTAAAAAATAAAATTTTACTTGAAAAAATAGAAATTTCCATAGAAACATTGCTTGACGAATTTAAAGAAAATCCAACACTACCCAACCTTCTCTTACTTCCTACTAAATATTCCTTCACCATAACCTCATTTCACAGTAAAAACAAAGAAAAAATATTTTATTTCATCCTATTCTCCTACATTCTACTCAACTTAGAAGAAGAAGATAATGAAAAAATAATATCCTTCTATATATTTATTCTCTTCCAATTCTTTTTCAGAGCAAATAAACAATTTAAAATATTCATAACAGAAAAACAAATAAAAATCATTAAAGAAAATAATACATGGAATCAAATGAATAATAAATGCTATGATAAACTTTTAGAAGAAAATGGATTTATTATTTTTAAAACAGAATTTAATTTAGATGAAGAAATAAATGCAATAGAAAAAGAAATAGAGAAATATGAAAGATATTTTAATGAAAATATGTTTTAATCCTATTAATTTAATATATTATTATATTTTATCATAATTATTTTAATTACATAAATTTTATTTATATTTTATCATAATTATTTTAATTACATAAATTTTATTTATATTTTATTCTCATTCACCATTTCTAAAAAACCGGCCATATCTCTACAAAATATTATATTGGCATTACTATTCCATCTTACTTTTTTTAAATTTTCAGGTTCTCCTATAATTATACCATTGAAATTTCTTTTATTAAGATTTTCTAAATATTTTCTTGCATTCATATCAATATACGTACAATTAGTAAAATCAAAGACAGAAATATCCTGTGGTTGTATATCCATTAATTTATGAATATTTAAAAAATCTAAAGATCCGTTGACTGTTATAATAGATATAGGCTTGGTTTCTTTACTGCATCGCATAATATTTTCAGATTGTATAAAATCGGGTGTATTTTTTATTTTCTTTGTTTTAATAAAATAAAAATATGTTATATATCCTAAACATATACCAATACAAGCATTTAAAAATATAAATGATGTAATACCTGTTAATAAACAGAATAAAAATTCTGTTGTGGTGAATTCATTTATATTTTTAAAAATATCATAAAATATTTTAAATGCAAAATAAAGGAAGAATGTAGAAGTAAGTATTTTAGGCCATACAAATATAAAATATTTGTAAAATAATATATAGAGTATTAGAAATAATATAGATAATAAGTTGGCAAGGGCTATACCGCTTTTTCTGATTTTTGTATTTTTTTCTACTTGAACAGATTTCATGCCAACAGAAGAAGCACTAATAAGATAATTTATAGTTCTTGGTTTACAATTGAAACTATTCTCATAATCATTATCAACAATATAAATACAGATAATAAACAGAATAGAAGTTACACTGAATATAAAATATATAGATTTAAAAATACTTATATAAGAAATAGCAATCTCTGTTTTTCTGAAATAAAATATTTCTGTTAAAAAATAATATCCACTAACAGTTCTATTTCCATTATAAATTCCTAACCCTATTAAATAATTACAAATATTATTATATTTATCAGAATAGAAGAAAATAAAACTCAATAAAAAAAATATAAAGCCTGTAAAATATACAGTATAGCTTATTTTCTTATTATAATTTTCTAAACATAAAAATAGGGCAGCTATAATCATAGAAATAAAGAATAAAAATATACCGTTTGTTCCTATTCTAAAATCACTAATATCTACATATGTAAAAAATCCCATTAATAAGAAATTTAAGGCTGAACATATCATCACTCCTTTTAAAATTGGTATAGGAATATTTTTAATCGTTTTTACTTTACCAAACATCATAAATCCAAATATAAAAGAAATAATGACAGAAATACCTAATACTATTAAACCATTATACAATGCTTCTCTATTATTTCTACACCCTATACAACATATTTTTATTATACATTGCATATACACCAAAAGTTCTGAATGTATTTTCCATCGTATCTTTAATCTTTGTGTAACAAAAAGAATAAAGAAAATAATAATGGTGGTTAAAGCATGAAAGAAACACCCAAAGCTATTAAATTCTGAAATACCAAACACAGAACTTCCTATGCTCAGATTCTCCATTATAAATATTAATACGAAACGTATGAATATCATATAAATATCTAACATTCTATCACTATTGTTTATAAAGCTATTACTCATATTCGCTTCTTCAGAATGTGTTATAACTCTAAGTCTACCAGAATCTATTATTTTTATTATACTCTTTTCTTCTACCTCTAAATCTTTTACTTTTATCTTATTTACGTTTACTTTACCATCGCAAACCTTATTACCTGATTTTGCATTTATTTTATCATCACAAACTTTATTACCTGTTTTTATATTTGTTTTATCATCACAAATATTTTCTACAATAAAATTATTATCTCTTCTACTATCATTCTTAATACTCTTATCATCATCATGATTTATTATTTTACTTTCTACAATAATTTCATCATCCGTCTTACTCTCTTCCATATTCTCGATATTTAAATCTTCTAACATTATTTCTTCACTTTTTAAAAAATCTTCTATAATTGTTTTTAAAAAGGTTTCATTCTCTTTTGATATATTCAATATTTTATGACCTATTTCATTCTCTCCTAATATTTTTACTTCTTTAATATTTACCTCTTCCTCCTCGTTTATATCAGTAACATCATTAATAGATAAAAGACTATTACTAAGACTATCGTTCATTTTTAATTCTATAGGAGGATATGATATTATATCAGTATCTTTAATTTCTGTATTATTGTTAATAGCTATATTTTTATTATCAGTAATAATATTTTTAATCCCTGTATTCTCAAGGCCGATGATATTCTTATCATCAAAGTTAATGATGACATCATCATCATTGTTACTATTGTTATTATTATTATCATTATTACTGTTATTATCAGTATTACTATTACATCTACTATTATTATTATCTTCTTTTTTTCTTTCATATTCTTCTTCGGTCCTCTTTATAAACATTTCTATTTTATTTTTTATCCTTTTATTATGCTTCTCAAGACTATCATTATCATCTTCTATCGATTTTTCTATATTTTTCATTTCATTTTCAAATCTTACTATTTCTTCATCTTTATTCTTATCATCTTTTTCTTCATTAAGTCTTTCTCTTATCCTTTCTTTTCTTTCACATATTTTATCTAAAATACTTCCTACAGTCTCACTTTGTTCATAAGTAATTTCTTCGATATTTATCGTATTATTTTTACTTTCATCTATGTTATGTGTATTTTCTTCTGCATCTATACTATTTTCATTTATGTTATTTGTCCTATCTTCTACATTTGTTATATCATCATCTTTACTCTGCTTCATTAATGTTTATCGAAAATAAAATATTATAAAGTAATAAATCGTTTTTTTATAAAAAAGAACCTGAATTTTAGTGATAAATTTTAATTAAAATAAACAATTAAATATCATAATATATTAATAAATGATTATGATATAAAATTAGACATTTAATAAGGTTGTAATATAATATACTAATAAAGATATTATAATATTTAATTTTATATTTTAATTAAGGTTGTAATATAATATATATTATAATATCTTTATTAAATATTTAGTTGTTTATTACAGGGTAATTCAGAAAGATAGAAAAGTTTATTTTAATAAATTACTTTATTTAAATGATATACAGATTTTTAAGAAACCTTAAAATGTTTTTATTCTAAATATTATATTTCAACGTGGTTGCACAAAGGAAAGTGTATATTGCTGTAATAGAAAACTTTTTCGAATAGGTAAAGTGCGTAAGGGGGATAGAACTTTTGTATCGCTTATGGAAATAACCAGTCTTGGCCAAAATGCTAGTTATAAAACTTTAATGTTTTTTAATGAGAATTCCTCTATATTTGGGGGGATTACAGTTATAAACAAGTAGGAAACCTAAGAATGAGAGACGGAAGTTGCTATCATCCGATATATCTTTGCGAAGATAATTCTTGAATTTAAAATGATGCACAGGAAAAATATATAACAAGAGTCGGTTATATATCATAGTTTATTATATATAGAATTGTTAAGACCAATAACATCATTAGAAAGTGCTTGAAAAAGAGGTCTTCTGTAATCCGTTAAGATGATCATAGAAGATAGGTTGTTAGATATCACTTTACACTTCCTGGGATGGTGATAAAACAGCCTCGTTTTTAGATGGAGCATTTAAAAGTATTTATTAAAAAAACGTATGATAAAATATATTTAGTGAAATACAATTTTATTATTAAATAATATTGGCTTCGTAAAATTAACGAAGTCTTCCCTTATTTAATAGAAGAATGCATAAGATATTTATTCTACTCATTTACTCTCTTGAATTAAACCGCATAAAGAATACTCTTAACTGCTTAAAAGTAGATAGAAGAGATGGTTTGAAAAAATATATTTTAAAAGTAGTAAACAGTTTTAATAATAACAACAGTTAATCAGATAGATGTCAAATGATAGCCAAATCCCAAGTCTTGATTCGATTTCCTCACTCAAGCAAATTTTTAAAAAAGAATAAACGATAAAGAGAAGAAGAGGAAGGGTTGTTGACTGACCGGGATTTGATAACACAGCATTATCCATGCCTTGTGTGATGGCCACGTCACCAGGTTAAATTGATGGTTAATCCGTGTACTTACAATCCTTCTATTGATTCGTTATCGTGTCAATATTATACCAAGAAAGGTGTTAGGGATCTCATTAAGGATAATAAACGATGATTACACCATACGCAAAATTTCACCGATCTGGAACATAATATAAAATGAGGTTAATGCATACTGTAATAAACTCCGGTTGGTACAGGTTTAAACGCGCTTAGGAACTAAAGGGATAGACCACAATAGGCTGTAACTGGCCAGGAAACTTTTATAAATAAAAGTTTCTTTAAAAAAAAGTAAAATCCATTTGGAAAATATACAAATTTATTTGGAATAAATAAAAATATTTTGAAATCTTATGTTTCATGGATTTTTTATTTTCCATCAAAATAAGAGAAAACCACACACTTACATATTACTAGAAACTTATGATTATTGCATTCCACAGCTAGGAAATATCGGTAATACAGAGGTGGTATGATCAGAATGGTTTACCGCTTACAAACCTTATTTGCGAAATTTTCATTCATTTAGAATGACTACGCCTCCAATATCTCGTGTCTGGATTATATTTCATGAGGAATGTTAAATACTGTTAAAATAAATAGATACAATTTATATCATAAAGGATATAAATTATTTATGAATTATTACAAACAAGAAATTTTTTAAAAAAGAATGGTTATATTATTTCTTTAAATAGAAGTATCTTATATATATAAATAGCGAATTTTAAATTTAAAAATTTAATTCAGATCATCTCCAAGCAATCCATATATTTTTTAACCTATGTGGTAAGGTTTGTTTCATTTGATTGGCCAGATGGTGATGGTAAAGGGTTATTATCATTGGCAAAATTGCTATTTCTATTATCGAGATTTATATTTAAATTTTTGTTTGCAGCAACTGGTACTACTCTTTCAGGTTTATTTCTATTTCTCCACCATCTCACCAACCTCATAATACATTCGATAATCAAAATTATAACAAAAATTACAAGAAGCACAATACTACAAATTAAATATATTAATTTTTTTATCTTTTCTTTTCTCCTCAATTTTTCTAATTCTTTATAATCTGCATTTTCTGTATCCGAGTTGTCTGGATCTGTTTGTGTTTCCTTGACTTCAACTTTCTTTTGACAACACTGACGTCGGTTTATTAAATCGGGATTTGGATTTTTAACACCATCTGTTTGTGTATTATACGATATTTTAGTTATTCCTGGTGTATTTTCTGGTACATTTTGAGTTTTAAAACTATTTTTATTTTGTATCGTATTATTATTTTCATCATATGAATTATTTGTTTTTGTGCAGAAAACTAATATTTTTTCACTCATATTACATTGGTTTGTATTTTTTCCAATATATCCTTCAATTATTTTTCGTGGTCGATTGTCCCGTAATAAATTTTAATATATACTTCCAAATCAACATGAGCAAAGATAAAATGATTGATATTATATATTTTTGAATCCTTATTAATTGTTAAATCAGACAAAAGACATTCTATTTGCTCAGGGTTTGAAATATCTACATTGTAAATATTTTGATTTTCCGAACATTTTGAATTAGAATATGTGGTACTATCAAAACAATTTTGTGGGAGCATTAGAAGTATGCAATTATAAAAAATTTTCGACTCAAGCTGATTAAATAATTCGAGGAGTTGATCAGGTAACGAGGTAGAAATTTTTATTGGGTCTATAGAATAATCATACCACAAGATTGTATGAAAACATTTTTCTTCAATAAATGCTGTTACTTTAAAAATCACAGAGATAATTTCAAAATAATAATTGCGATCTTTTGATTTTAAATTCCCATTGATTATTTCATGAAACTCTGATTCCTCTAGATTAACAGTTAACCCTTCTTTATCCACAAATTTAATCCCAATAGCATCATATTCTATTTCTGTGATTTTCACATGTTTTTTCTGATATATAGAATTTGGCAACCAAAATGAAATCGTACCATTGATTTCATATTTTTCTTTTTGAATATTTTCCAGGGTTAATACCTTTTTTGCTTCTTTCTTGAGGATATTATTATTTGATGCTTTAATATTATGTAGAAAACTATCATAATTTAAAGTTATAAATATTGTAAATAAATTTAAAAAGTTCACCATTCCTTTCTTTCAATATTATTATTTAAAATAAAAAGATCATTATTTTTGTCATTTTTTAATGGAAGATCTATTACATAAAATTATATATTTATCATTTAGAATATATACTACTTCATGTTTAATTTTAAATTATATTGTATTTAACTTTGTAATTTTTAAAAAATAAATTTTCCTAATATGCATTTTTTGTTTAATTTTATAGATTTTTTTAAAATAACACTTTAATTATAACTAAAATGATCCAATAAATTCTGGCTCTTAAGATCTGAGATGATTGGCTTTTATAAAACTATGAGCAACTCATAATAACTAGCTTCGTTGTATATATATTAGTTTCGTTTCCGTTATGCTTCAGAATGTTAATATTTTATTACGTAGGATAAAATCATTATCCCCTTGATTTTAATATGATTTTAACATTATCAACCAATTACTACTTATTTCTATTAGTTGAACTGTCGCATATGGCATAACTAATATCATGCTATCGAATCCTCATCTCATTTGACAACTTTTTTCGTTTTTTTTCTTTTTTGAAAATTTGTCGGAATGTGAGATTCAAGCTCGCTAAGGCTTGGCATTGTTTATCATTCCATAACCACTGAGGTAAGCGGGCCTAAAAAAATGAATTTACAAAAAATTCTGTAAATAAAATAAATTATAAGAATGTTTTCCTATAAGTAATATTTTGTTGATATCTTCCGGATTCAAGAGAATTTCGTTTCCTTTTCTTCTATATATATTTAATAAAATCTCATATATATATATTTAAATAATATAATCAATTATGCTTTCTTATTTTAATAATAAATCTTTTAGGTTGCATATCATTTTTTTATTTTTCATCAAAGAATAAGGAAAGACTTTTTGTAATTTTAAAAGATAATTTTATTTTACAATCTAATTCATCAATATAATAAATGTCGCGCGCACAGCGCGCGAAGCGTGCGGTGCGTGCGACCGTGTTCGAATCCTCGTGAAACCAATTTTTTTATTTGCTAAATAAGAACTAAATTTTATTTAACAATTTTTACCCTACTCATTAAGACCTTTTTAACTTCTTGAGATTTACTGTTCTTTATTTCAATAAAATTGTTTGCAA
>VRLP01006452.1:0-28363 GCA_009660295.1 Lophius piscatorius
TATTATTATTATTATTATTATTATTATATATGAGCTCATTTGGACATAATTGGAAATTTGTTTGGAAAGTAATGGTAAAAGAACTATGTTTATTGCAACAACAATAAAAACTTTAGTGAGTAAAATATGACCAATTACAGTAAAATATGACAAATTCAAGTTAGATGTCCTGAGGCGGTTCATGTGGGGTAAATTTGGACTGAGTTGGAAGGTTAGGAAGTTAAAAAACTGTTTTTGTTAAATGGAATATAAACTATTAGAGTCAAAGATAAAGATATATATATAACAATAGATCTCCTGGAGACGATTCATATGCATCACTAGGGGGGGAGATAAAACTCCCCCTAGTGTCGGAAATATGTAACTGAGTGTAGCTGGTCAGCACCGGATGAACCACAGATGGAGCTCGGGACAAACTGTTGAACACAGTTGCTAAAGATCCAGATATTTCCCCTCAGCAACTGGAGGAGAATAAAATAAAAGTAAAAGGAGGATGAATTTAGATTGAAGTTTCTTCAGGTGCCCAAAACTTTAACCTTAAAGTGATAATAAGTTGCTGTTTGTCTAACAGAATGTGTAACTAGAAACTTGTTTGCTAGTTACTAGTTAACCATATCAACTACACAATGCCTTAATGTGTAAGTGTTTTATCACTCTCAGTAGCGACGAGAAGACAGGTCGGACTAGTTTTTTGTTTTTTTATGCATATTTTATTGGATAATTACAATGGAATTGTTTGCTTTGCCAATGAGACAGGTGGGTCACCTCAGGGGAAGGTGCTGCAGACTGATGTTGGAGTGAATATGAAAAAATTCCAACCAGCCAAATTCAGTAAAACTACAGGGGTGTGTGTGTTTGTGTGTGTGTGGTTGTGTGTGTTTGGGTTTGTTGTGTGTGTTTGTTTGTGTGTGGTTGTGTGTTTGAGTGTGTCGTGTGTGTGTGTTTGAGTGTGCTGTGTGTCTGTGTATTTGAATGTTTGGTGTGTGTTTGAGTATGTTGTGTGTCTGTATGTGCGTGTTGTGTGTGTCTGTTTGTGTATATGTGTGTGTGTGTGTGTATGTGTGTGTTTGTATTTATGATTGAGTCTTTTGTGTGTTTGTGTATTTGTGTTTTGTGTGTGTTATGTGTGTGTTTTTGTTTTTATGTGCGTGTTTTGTGTGTATCTGCGTCTTTTGTGTATGTGTTTGTGTTTATGTGCGTGTTGTGTGTGTGTGTGCGTTTTCTGTGTATGTGTTTGTGTTTATGTGCGTGTTGTGTTTGTGTTAATGTCTGAGTGTGTTGTGTGTGGGTGTGTATGTGTGTTGTGTGTGTGTGTATGTGTGTATGTGTGTATGTGCGTGTTTTGTGTGTATGTGCATCTTCTGTGTATATGTTTGTGTTTATTTGCGTGTTGTGTGTGTGTTTGTGTTAATGTCTGAGTGTGTTGTGTGTGTGTGTGGGTGTGTATGTGTGTGTTGTGTGTGTGTGCATGTGTGTCATGTGTGTATGTGTGTGTTTCTGTTTGTGTTAATGTTTGAGTGTGTTGTGTGTCTGTGTGTGTGTGTGTGTATGTGCGTGTGTGAGTGTGTCGGGTGCATACAAAGCCAAGCAAATTAAGAAAAATCACATAATTCCAAGAAAGTTTAGACTTCCATTATCCTCATTAACGGGGGTTAATCATCTTGAATCCTAACACCGTAGCAACGGACACAAAATAAACTCTGATGGCTAATATATCCACTGTTCCAACAATCTGGATGTGAACACGTCCTGGTTCTGCACAATGTCTGAGCAGACAGCTGCCCTGAGATTAACTCACTGAGGTCATTGTTGTTCAAAGGCTGTCACTCATTCTTCAGAGGTGGAGCATTAAAGTACCCAAATATATTTATATAGTGACCACTCCTCCCCCAAAATAAATAAAGGAATTAATACCTAATTTTGTCCGAGATCCCCCAGAATCAACCCCGACGCCGTCACCACATATCTTTATTGTAAACACGATAAATCAAAAAATATTTTTATCATGGATCATTTTCAAACAATATGTCTTCATAGATCTTAGTGAGAGGGAGAACTGGGATGATTTTGGGAAAGGTCAGTTGCATATTGCCGCCCATCAGGAACTTTATCTAAAAAGAATCTGTGCATATGAATCAACTTGAGGAGATCTACCTTGTTTTTTTTAAATCATATTTTAATCACTAGCTGGAGCTTTTTGGTTCGATTTAGTCCAGATTTACCTCATATAAACCAAGTCAAGGAGAACTAACTAGTAGTTTTCATATTTCACACACTAGGGGGGCTTTTACTTTGTAAAAAACACAATATTTTGACTGTTTCTTTCCTCCCAGCCATCGGTCCAACTGTGTCTACATTTATCTCCTAAGAATCGACTCCAGGAAATCTGTCTTGTTTTATTCCTGAGTTCAGAAAAACTAGTTAACTGTATTTATCTTCATTATTGAGTCACTATGGGATGTGATCCTATAGCAGACTGCTGACTTCATAGAAATAGTTAGGTTGGGTCACTTTGGGATCCGATCCTAGAGCAGACTGCTGACTAAATAGAAATAGTTAGACATGGCGTCCTCACCCTCCATGTCTTTTCTGTAACTACTTCATATTCATCTTCATCCACACTTTATTCACATCATTCAAACTCGTTGTTGTCACCAGTGAAGAACATTCCTGCCATTCCACAAACATAACACAATGATTAAAGATAAGAGTAGCTGCATTATAAATCTTCCTGTAACTCCGCTGGTACGCTGCCATAAACTAAAACTTGGTGCCTTATGCCGTATTCAGACGGAGCCTTCCAGACTTCTTGGCATCCCTTAGAGAAATTAGTGAAATGTACCGCAAAAATGTCTTTGTTCTCCATAACCATGACCTTTAATTCAAATTATTCACAAAAATCTAAATTTAACTTAAGCAGCATAATTAAAAGAAAAATTACATTCTTTACATTTTTTTCTTTAACACATGTGTGCCACAAATATTTCCATCCCTATTTTATATTTTTAGCTTCCCCTGTTTGAGGAGGAACTCTGAAGTGGTGATCGGTGACTTCCTGTGTTACTGGGATATAAATATGAGGTGACACAGGCCTAACTGGAAGGTCAGAGGTCAGATGAGACCAGAGTAGAGCTTTTTGGTAACAAGCATCTAAGATGGGTGTGGCCTAGCAAGAAAGAAAGCCATAGAGAAAAGCCCCTCATACCCACTGTGAAGTCTGGTGTTGGATCTCTGATGCTGTGGGCCTGTTTGTCCTCCAAAGGCCCTGAACATGTTGTTAAAGACATTGTTCCATGGACTCCATCAAACACCAGCAGATACTGGATGAAGACCTAAAAGTCTGTCAGGAACCTTAAAGTGGGTCGTGGTTGGACCTTCCAGCAGGACAATGATCTGAAGATCACCTCAACATCAACCCAAGAATGGTTCAGAGGTCACAGAATAAAGGTTCTGCCATGATCATCCCAGTCACCTGACCTGAACCCCGACAGAACATCTGTGGGATGTGCTGCAGAGGAGAGTCCACAAGTGTGGACCTCAGAACCTGAAGGAGCTGGAGAGTTTCTACATGGAGGAATGATCTCAGATCTTCTCCGTGTGTTCTCAGACCTCATCACAGACTACAGAAGGAGACTCAGGCTGTTATTGTGGCAAAAGGGGGCGGAGCCAAAATAGTAAATGCATGGTGCCAATAATTGTGGCACACCTGCTTTAGAGAAAAATATTTGTTTCATATTAGGAATGTTATGTTTACTTTTAATTATGTTACTTGAGTTAGAGGTTCGATTTTTGTTGATTATTGAATTAAAGATGGGAGATTTTGTACCTCATTTTCCTCTTAAACTTAAATAATGACATCGATTCTGTAGGACTCTGTTACTTACTAGAAGTTTTTCAGACGTTGTATAATAGTGATGATAATGAGTCAAGGGTCCCGTCAAACTTTATGTGTCTGTCATGTGTTAGTGAGCCATACAGCAGGGTCATTCATATTCTGCTTTGGGTTTGGGTTTTGTGGACACAATGTCAGCTCTGACTGATATATTCAATATGTGGAAGAACGTACCTTAACTGGCATCTTTGAAAAAGATTCCATAAACTGTAAACTCTAGTCTTACTCTTAAATGAATGTAAAGTTGTAACATTACTTCTCAGTATTATCTGGAATATCTTTCCATGACAAAGTCAGATAGATTTTCTGAAAATTAAATCATATTTCTCATGCAAACACACAGGACGCGAGTGTTTCTCTTTTTTTTTTAAAGAAAATAATAAGACTAATTTCCAGTTCCAGTTTTCCACTGTTCACCCTGAAATGTTAATGGTATTTTATTGCCTCTTTTTAATTACGTGATAACACGATAACGGAAACAGAAACAATAACTAACAAACTTTAAATACATGATAGCAGCTTCTGTGCTTATCACTAAATTCACCTTCTTCTTCTTCTTCTTCCTCTTTTAGCTGTTCCTCTGCCATGTCCTCTTCAACATCCTCTCATACATGCTCTCTCTTGCTTTCACTGACCTTCATTCTTTTTCTTACCAGTGCATACCTCCACCTATCCAGGTTCTCGTCCACCTGCTCCCTGCTCTCACGACAGATCACAATGTCCTCCACTAACATCATAGTCCATGGAGACTCCTGTCTGACCTCATCTGTCAGCCTGTCCATCACTATAACAAACAAGAAGGGGCTCAGAGCCAATTCTTGGTGCAGTCCCACCTCCACCTTGAGCCCATCCATCACTCTTACTGCACACCTGCACAATGCAACTCCTTCTGATCATTTTTAAAATTTGTCCATCAGCACTCTCTTAGCAACATCGCAAATTGTCACCTCTTTACTTCACTTAGCTTCAAAGACTCTGTCCCTGATCTTGATTGATCTTCACGAAGCCTTGTACTTTAATTGGAAATATAATCATAACTGCACCTGTGAAGTAACTGCCTCTGCTTCCTTCCCTCTCTTAAACACAGTGGCCAACTCTGAGTTCATCCACATGGCTTCATTAGTCCATCATGGCGTTGAAGGGAACCCCCTGCTCATGTCTGTTGAGACTCACCTCCCATTGGATGAAGTGGAGATCCAGGGAACGTGGTCCCACACCAGGCTTAGCGGCACCAGAGTCACATTGGTGACTTTTACCAAAGAGGCTGCGATCGCTGATATGATTTACCGTGACCACATCCTCTTCAAAGAACCCAACGTGTCTCTACTCATCCAGAAATTAAACCAGGATGATGAGGGGGAATATCACCTGAATCTCAACATAAAGTTCCATAACCAAACAGGACTAGTCATCAAGGAGGAGAAAACCGTACTCGTGACCGTAGATGGTGAGTCGTATCATCTTAATCTGATTGATGTCGTCATGAAAGACTCTGTCCTACTTCTCCTCAACATTTCATGTTTGTCCTCTATAGTTCCTGTGTCCAATCCGGTCATTGAGAAGAACCCTTCCCATGCAGTAGTCGAAGACAAGGCAAACGTAACCTGGAATTGTTCAGTTGAACGAGGAACAAGAGTTGTGTTCAAGTGGTTTAGGGACAACATTGCGCTCAGTCCTACTGACAGATACCACTTCTCCCAAGAAAACTCCAAATTGGTAATTAGTCCTGTGAGAAAGGAGGACAAGGGAATTTACCGCTGTGTGGCCAGCAACCCAGTCAGCCAGGGTCAACACAGCAGCGCTGTGGACCTCAATGTCTACTGTGAGTAGACACGTCCATCTCTTAGTCTTTCTCCTCTCCTGTGCTAAGTGATTTAACTTTGGGCCAATGCCTAAAATAATCTGTTTACAATGTAATAAATAATGCAGTTGTGGCTGCCAGAATATTTCTCTAAAAGATAATCTGGCGATGAGCTGGAGTCTCATCCAGGGTGTACCGTGCCTGTCAAATGGCAACAATAAGAGTTGGTAAAATTTAAAACAGTGGTAGATACACTGAACTACCCTATGTCAGAAAACAATAAATTACTTTGTTTGTTTTATCCAGTAATAACCCGTAAGCGTTATTTTGTTTAAATAGGTTTTGCTGGTTTGCAAATTAAAACTAACAGTGAAAAAACCTTTAACCATTTAACAAGAACATGTCTTCATTTCTACAGGAACAAGACACTATATCTTTACACACTATCTGTTTTTTCATGGTAATTTACAGAAATATCTCGTAAATGGGCAAAATCCTACGGTGAACATCTGCTACTATTTTACTGTAAATACAATGGAATTTTCCAGACATTCTTTCACCTTCTTTTCCAGCTCTTCATTCAAGTCCATTTGCTTAAACAGTGGGTGTGTTAATAACTGTAAGAACTACAGCCAGCACTAATAAATTGTTGCATTGTCGTCGGATCTGTTTGCATAGACAGAGCGTGTTAGTGATGGCACTCAGTAGCATTTGTTTAGATATCAGTCAAAATACCTCCTGTAGTTAAACACAGTGCCGTTTCAAGCCAGAGTCTATATTAGCACTTATAGTAACGTTCTCACAGATTCATATTAGATAACACATAACACGTTTTACCAGAAATGCAGATTTTGCACCTAATTATCAGTGAGGTTACTTATTTATACTGTAAGACCTACAGCTGCCACGTTTAACTGCAGTTAAAAAAATTATGTTCATTTTGATTAGAATCATTTGTTGTTAAACTGAAATCTTAAGACTTTATTAAGGCCTCATCAATAAGCAGTCTGAAGACCCTAAATCATTGAAAGGAGTTGTAATTACTGTAATTATATCAACTTTGGGGGGCTTTATTGTGCTTGGAAACTAATGAAGCAACTTTGCAAATGCTTGAGTTCAGTTCATTTCAAATTCCGGGCAAACAGGAAGTTATTGTTAACAGCTTAGGCACACACAGAAATTAACAAGAATTTGTACAGTTGTCGGAGACCACAAATCATGAAATTGGATCTGGGTTTAGGCAAGCTGGTTGCAAAACGGTTCCACAACACCCCCTATAGTATTTAAAAAAAATACACCCTCCGGCATGTGCCTTACCTAGAAGTATGAATGTTGACACGTATTTCATGATCTCCAAAAAAGCCTCTTGGAGCCATGACCTAAATCTAGCCGACCATTTTGGATGTTATTTTTATCATTTGTAAGTTCACTTTAACAAACTTGTCCTCGATATTTGACACAATTAACATGACATTTGGTCAGAATAATCTGAACCTATGGATTATTACAAGTCACCAAAGGTTTTTGGTCAGACCGTTGTTTAAATGCTGGTGATGGGGAGCCTAGTGGTAGCTAGGGTCCGATCAATGCTTCTTGTAGCTTTTTCTTATTTATGTCAATATTTTCTCAAATTGAGACCCAAATCAACTTATATAGTAGTACCAAAAAATCTTTTGGAAAAGTTTCCAAATAATTACAGAATTTTGCACTGTACCTTTTGTCAACATCACCGTCCCATTAAGGAAAAAAAAAAAAAAAGCCTCCACTCCAAACAGCTGAGAGAATTCATGGCAAAAATAATGTCTGTGTATAATAAGAACCACATTCTACTATATCTGTAATGTTTCTCTGACCCCCTCTTGGCCTCTGCAGATGGTCCCTACAACTTGGAGGTAAACTCGGGTCAAGGCCTACGGACAGGAGGGGTGTTCACGATCAACCCTGGTGAACTAGTCTTCTTTGAATGCCAGGCTGATTCCAATCCCCCCAACAGCTACGTCTGGATCTTTAAGAGCCACAACGGCACCCAGGTCATCACTGAGGGCCCACGGCTGCAGGTACTCTCCTACAGGCTGGCTCAGACTGAAGAGTACCTGTGCCGTGCCTTCAACAACGCGACGCAGAAGCAGGACGAGGCCCAGTTTACTCTTTTGGTGGCCAGTTTGGGAACAGGTGGGTGTAACATGGTAGCTACGAGGAGAGAGTGGGCAGAGTTGGGGAATTCTCTGAGAATATTTCATAGGAGTTTATGAGCTAAACCCCTTATTATTTGTGATAAACCTACACAATGACGATCACCAGCAGGGGCGGATCTAGCGGGGTGGCATAGGGTGGCGGTTGCATCCCATAGAAGACACCTTGCCATCCCAACCGCCACCCCAGTTATGGATAATCTCCAACTGTTATGAAATTTACAAGGGTGCATATCAATTCATAAATATTAATATTTAATATACAATTCCACCCTTCAGAGTTTCCATGTCACTCTCTAGATCCAGCCCTGATCACCCCGACCAGTTTTTTGAGCAGTTGTGTAGAAAAAAAACTGTAGTTCATGTATTGTGTACAACAGGTGAAAATTAAAACCGGGTAGTGGCTCTAACATGAATATACATATTCTTTAATGTGATTCCTGTTTTATCGCTGTTGCTAGGTTCCAAAGGCTGCTGTCTATATTAAAGTTCAGTGGCTGGGAAAGTAAACAGTGGATAGCAGCTGTTGTATTGTTGACTAAGTTTTATAGCATGTGGGGTTTCTGTGTGCTGAATACGACATTGATATGTTGTCGTGGAGATACCGCGGCTCCCGATGGCTGCTGCTGATACTGGCTATGATTTAAAATGGCATTTATTGAGACAACAAAAGTCATGGTAGAATTCAGTTTTTATTGACAACTAAAGATCTCATGACACTTTTAGACAAATCAAGACACATAAAAAGAACTCGGTATGCTAGCCAGTATCAGACTGTACAAACAAAAGCCTTTATTAAATTCTGACATGAAAATGGCAGTAGGCATTATAATGATTAATAGGTACACTAATACATAGACACATTTTTTATCTTACTGCACTACACTGATCAGCCATAACATTATAACCACAGTTGACAGGTGAAGTCAGAATGACATAATTTCAGTGGTTGGGATATATAAAGGCTGCGAGTGATCATCCATTCCTCAAAGTAGATGTGTTGAAAACAGATAAATGGGCAAGCGTGAGCTTCTTAGTGACTTTGACAAGGGACACATTGTGATGGCTAGAAGTCTGGGTTTGGGTCTGTAGTTGTTATGGTTGTTATCTAATCATAGTGATTTAAGGAAGATGACCAGTGTTGGTGGGTCCCCACATGGTGGTGGGTCCCCACATGGTGGAGGGTCCCCACATGGTGGAGGGTCCCCACATGGTGGTAGGTCCCCATATGCTTCAGTGTGGCTTGGCAAGCAAGTAAGTAAGTGAACTTACTTAGAGTTCCTAGTTTTATTCTCAAAGTTTGCTACTCTTACACTTTAAGTATAATATTTGTAATCTAAAAGTGGACCAATTTAGTTCCAAGAAGTATTATTATAGTCCACTTGAAAGATATTATATACATACTGTTAGTGCATTGATATTAATATACTAACAACATAAATTTACTTGGAAAGAATACTTGAACTTTACTTGAATATATACTTATTTTTTTTGTTAGGTCAGTTAATTAAATATTTCCCAAAAGTTTGCAAAGATAATGTAATCTTTATGATCCTGCTACACGAAAGGAGAAAAAGGCAAGGAAACATCAATGCCATTACGCATTTGAGTATATGTTGCGTACTAATTGAAATATTCTATATTCTAATAGGTCAGGACTGCGATTCTGAGACCCCCACATCTAGACCTGGCAAAAAAAAACGAGTGTCAAAATCACTCATACATTCATTCTGTCTTTACTCACAGGGAAAGAGAAGCACGTCCAGGACGGAAGCCGTGTGACCCCGCTGGCAGCCATTACTATCTGTTCTTTGTTCATCATCGGCTGCATGCTGCTTTTCTTCATAAGGAGAACCTGCCACCCCAAGAAAGGTTGGACAAATATATCTTCATCTGCTGCTACAACACATACACTCACACACACATATACACACACTGGGATGTTGGGATGAGTGTAACACTGAACAGCTTGCTGCAACACCATTAAACTTGACTGCAAATATCAGTCATACAGTCGCTAAATAAACAAGGTGGCGGCAGAATATGAAAATAACTAATAAAAGATGTGTGATTTCCTCATTTGCGACTCATTAACTTCTCCCTTCTCTTCATTATCAACAGTGCTCATGAGCATTTACAACAGGTATAGTCTTGAATTTTAAATGAATACAGGCATTATATAATGTAGATATCTTTCCACAACTAACATCTTTCTTTGCCTCGTTTTTGGCAGACCGCTTTCAGAACAGAAAAGACCACATCGTTCAGGTAAGTTATTTGTTATCGGACAACCTCTACCTTAATAAAAGTGCCTATAATGTAATATGACAGGAAAATAAATGAGGTATGTGTTTATATTAACTAAACGTCTCTATACAAACTATTTTGTTGAAGCTGAAAGTGGCCATGTTGGCGAATAACATCCTAGACTTTTTGGGGATATAATCATGTATCATTTTCAAATTTTACACTCACACAGACCATAGAACGAGGAAGAACTGGATTGATTTTGGGGACGGTGGGTTAGATACTTCCGACACTAGGGGTAGCTTTATTTCCAAAACCTTTCTGGCCATAATTTCTCAACCGTTGATCTGATTTAGTCCAAATTTGGTGAAAGGATTCGAGGAGATCTATCTATTATATGGTTTCATTTTGTGATTCCGATTAGACTCAGATCCTAATGCTCACTCTGTCCCTAAAGTTGACATCAAAACCTTCACATCAACAGGTCACGAGGATGCAACGGAGGACTTTGGCATCTACGAGTTTGTCTCCATACCTGGGAAAATGGAATCTGCGCAGGTATTTGACATGTTTGAAATTGACAAAGATAGAGAGAGAGAATTGAAGCCTCCGTCTCGTGTTAACATTTCTCTACACCTGTCCTGCAGGCATCATGCAGATCTTTGGCTCGTCTTGAGTCCATTCAGGACGTGCACACCACCATCTATGATGTCATCAGACATGTTCCTGAAAACCCCAGTCACAGTTTGCTCATGTGACTTCTTGCTGAAGAGTTGAGATGTAACATAATCATTTCACTTGAACACTTTTTGGTAGCTTTATCCTCTCATGTCCCTGAAACTCTGGCTGTGGTGGCCAAAATTCTTTTGCACAAGGGATTGAAGAGAATTGTGTGAGAACACAAACATATCCTGCACTGTTACTGTAAATGTTACTGACTTTGTGACCAATCTTAAATGTGTTTTGTTGATATTATTGTGCGATGAAAATGTTTATGTGGCTTGATTTTCTTTGTGCGAAAGAAAATTAAGTGTGTTTTTGTGTTTATATAAAAGGATACAAATATTTAATACTATATATATATATATAATATTTTGTTAGATCTTATAATGCATTAAGTATATGTATTAAGATCTTATGAAATACCAGATAAGAAGATAAGATCAGACAAGATGAGATTAGATGAGATAAGCCTTGAACCAAACCAAACTGATATTTTTAATATCTTATAAAATACCAAGGAAGATAAGATAAGATAATTTAAACATAAGCTAAACATAAGAATATTGAATATAGACAATATTAAAGATCTTATAAAGGACCAATAACACAACAAAATTTAGATTTTTAGGATTATATGCACCAACGAAGCAACATTTTTATTTTTAAGAACTTAAAAAACTTAAATACTAACGAAGATAAGATGAGATGAGATAAGATATGATAGGACGAGACAAGATGTGATAAGATGAGATGTTACTTTATTTGTGCAACTGAGGAGAAATTTCGGACTACATTATCTCAAACAATCTATACAAAACACAATCTACACAAATTAATTTTTTAAGACCTTATAAAATACCAAGGAAGATAAAGATGAGATGGGATGTGATACAATGAGATATGATTAAACAAGATAAGTTGAGATGAGCCTTTATTCGTAACACAGTGGAGAAATTTCAGAGTATCCAAACATTAATTTCTACGATCTTCTAAGGTACCACAGAAAATATAAAAATAGAATTATTTATATAGTCATTTTTTCAAGATCTTCTAAAATACCAAGTAAGCAACTAAATTTCCATACCTTGATTCGTATTGATTACTTTTTGAAGCCTTTTCTTTAACTTGTAATGTTTTGCCTGTGTTTGTTTGTTTGTCTGACTTTTAAGAGGATCACACACAGACTTCTCAACAGCAACATTAAAATTAATGGACATATGACAGGAAATAAGTTAAAGAGGCAGATCCAGGATTTTTTTTTGTTTTTGTAACTATTTTTTTTAAGAGTTTATTTGCTATTTCATTAATATCATTCTAATTTAACATTCCTACCAAGCAGAATCTGTTTCATGAAAAAACAAGCGTTAGGATGTGTTTGTCTTGTAAATATAAGTGTAAATATTGTACATGGATCGGACTGTAGATGCTTTATACCTGTTAACATCTCCGTCACGGAGGTCAAGCTTTACCAGCGTTGGTTTGTTTGGTTTTCGCGGTGGAAGGGGGGGGGCTCAATCGAAGGCGGGTTATGACTCATCATCATTTGGGATGGGATCCCTACAAACGGGGAGAGCATTTTTTTTTTACCATTTTGATCAAATACTCATAAAGTACTTGATGGATTAGTGTGAAACTTGATGAGTGGGCGGGACATGTGCCATGAAAGAAATTAACACATATTGGAGCTTCCTACTTATAAAATCCGTGTGAAATGTGATTTTTCTTTAAAGAAAAAGGAACTAATATTGACTCCAAATTCTAGGGGGCAGGTTCTCATGATCAAACTATCGTGGAACTTTTTGATACAATGACGTAATGGGGAAAGTGAGCTGCCTTGGCGGAGGTTTGTGCTCTGAGTGCTGTCTAGTTCTATTTATATGTTTTGCTAAAATCTATTTTTTCCTCAAGAAACACTTCCAACTTTTTTTCCACCAAATTCAGCATTTCATTAGATCGCTCTTCATTCATTACTCTGATGAGGAGCGATCTAATGAAATGATGGAATAAAGTCAATGATTGATCATTCTTAAGTTATTGTCCAGTTTGCACTCAACTATTTGTTTTGTACTTTATTAAAGATATAACTGTTTACTATTCTGGGTCGTTATGAAATTTATGCTTTTTTCCGGCAAACAAGATATTATTCTGCCATTTCTTATTTTATGTGTTTTTCTTGGAATACCAATAGTGGCCAAGGCTTGAAATGAATGAACTTTCATAACCACAGTTCCTGGAAAACTGCTGAAGCCAGCAAAACGGCTTGGCTGTTTTGTTTTCTTTGTGTTTTTTTCTCACTGTCTTTGAGTTTTATTTGTCCTTGTGGGTGCTTGTTTTCTCTCTGCGGTGTTTTAGCGGTACGATGTGTAGGCAGATGGCTACAGACGGATTGTTGAGAAAGAGTGCTGTCCACCTGCTCCTTATGACAACTGGCCACAACTAGATCAAAACGGGTCTTTGTGGATTTAGAGAAAGCACAGACCAAAGTGGTGAGGGAGGAATTGTGGGATTGCAAAAGGAAGTCTGGAGTGACCGAGAAGTATGTTACGGTACAGTAAATGAATGAGAGCAGTGTTCAAGGTTGAGGTGGGATTGCATCAAGGATCGGCTCCGAGCTCCATCTTGAGGATGAAGGAGTAGAGTTGGAGACGGTGCAGGAGTTTAAGAACTTGGGGCCAAGTGTTCAGAGCAACTGGAGGTGGTGCGAGAGGACATGCGGTTGGTTGGTGTGACAGAAGAAGATGCAGAGGACAGGGGACAATTGAAACAGATAGAAGATAGAAAGAAGAAGAAGTGTGTCTGTGTTTGAAAGAGAGAAGATATAAAAGGAAGAGAAGGGACACTGAGAAGCATGGAGAGAACCAAACGCAAAAACAGGTAAGATTTCGAGGATTTTTCTTCAGAGTTCACTTACAGGGAGCTATTTTACTTTGAGTTTGTTTCAGCATATTCAAAGCATAGTGTCATCGCCTACCGGCCCTGTTTACACTCAGCGCTCATATTAATTTACCCTTCAACAGTATCATAATAAAGTTGGAATATAAAAGAAGCCATGAAGTCTTGTAAAACCGGTTTTGATGGATGATGTCACTCCACTTGAAATGAATTCTCTGTTTGTATTCAGGTTCAATCTTTTGGGATAGTACCTGTCCAAATCCGCAATACAGCTGATCAAGTGCTGAGACTTTTAACTTTTTAATGTCCTCAACAACATAACAAAAAGAAAAAGCTTTGGAAAATTATTTATTTGCATATCTATTTTCTTTGGGACTCTTTCACATGAAATGTAAGGCTTATAATTAGCTCAACTTTTTAGTAAAGAATGTTTTTAGAGGTATTTGTTTGGTCGCATCAAGTTACATAATTCTGATTGGTGAGTCCTCACAAGTCAAAAATATTTCCTTTTTTTTCCCGATGTCATCTTTTGTGTCTGATTTCGTCACTTCTGTCTGATGTCAACTTTTATGTCTGATGTTGTCATTTTTGTATTAAGTAATAATAATAATAATAATACATTTAATTTATAATGCACTTTACATTTGGATCAAATCTCAAAGTGCTACAAAGAAAAAGCAGATAAAAGCATCAATAAAAAATAAAAAATAAAATAATAACTATATAAAAGCCTGACCAATGTTGTAATTTTTGTGTTATGTCATCGTTTATGTCTGATGTCATCATTTATGTCTGATGTCATCTTTTATGTCTGATGTCGTCATTTTTGTCTGATGTCATCTTTAATTTCTGATTTCGTCCCTTTTGTCTGATGTCATCTTTTATGTCTGATGTCGTCATTTTTGTGTGATGTCATCTTTTATGTCTGATGTCTTCATTTTTGTGTGATGTCATCTTTTATGTCTGATGTCATCTTTTATGTCTGATTTTGTCATTTTTGTCTGATGTCATCTTTTATGTCTGATGTCATTTTTTATGTCTGATGTTGTCACTTCTTTCTGATGTCATCTTTTATGTCTGATGTCATCTTTAATGTCTGATGTTGTCATTTTTGTCTGATGTCATCTTTTATGTCTGATGTCATCTTTTATGTCTGATGTCATCATTTTTGTCCGATGTCATCTTTTATGTCTGATTTTGTCATTTTTGTCTGATGTCATTTTTTATGTCTGATGTTGTCACTTCTTTCTGATGTCATCTTTTATGTTTGATGTCATCTTTAATGTATGATGTTGTCATTTTTGTCTGATGTCATCTTTTATGCCTGATGTCCTCATTTTTGTCTGATGTCGTCATTTTTGTCTGACGTCATCTTTTTTTGTCTGATTTCGTCATTTTTTATTTCTGCCTCCTCCTCACTGGCCCCTTTGACCCCTGGTGTCCCCCAGGGATCCATCCTCGGCCCCTGACTCTTTAGCATATACATGCTGCTAGGGGACGATTATAAACCGGTTCAGTCCCATTATCAATGAGGAGAAGTGACTCAGAATGAGCTCCATCAAACAATTGAACAGGACAGTAATGGGTTAAAAACAGTTAGAAATAAATGAGTTATAAATGGCCGCTCACCAAAGTCAGTTGCATAACAACTAGCGATTGTTGAATCTTGATCTGACTAGCTCATTGTGCTGTGTCGTTGCGGTGGCATCTACGAATGGGAGGGGGGGGGCATCTGTTCCGTCTCAGTGTGTGTTTTAAGGGAGGCTCCCTACCTTGGAAGACTGCCTCATAAACAACAGTGGAGTCATCCAAGGAGTTGGACCTCATCATCATTTGACTGGGAAATAGCCTGTGGCATCATTGACGAGGATCTAGAGCACACAGAGCCTGCTGTGTGCTGCATGCTGACTGCTTTCAACAAAACAGCTAGAAATTACCTCTGAGGGAGCAATTACAAAACAGGCTGAATCGTTCTGCCGGCAATGTTGCTGTAATTATATCCCCGGAAAGTCAGGGATCAAAAACTCGCTCACTCACTCAAAAACTGCTTCATGAATGCTTTTCATATTTTAGACCCAGTTAGGCCAGAGCGAGAGGAAGAACTGGATTGTGAATGGTCAGGCATCTTTCCAACACCAGGTGGAGCTTTATCACCAGTGGTTTTCAGACATAGCTTCCGAAACCATTCGTCCAATTTAGTCCAAATTTGGCACATCAGTCGACTCCCGGAGATCCGTCCTGTTTAAACCCCATTTGACTATAATTAAACATATTTAAACACTTTTACACACAAAAAACAAAGTTTTAAGACTTAACCTCATCACTGTTGGTCGTGTTTAGTGCACATTTCAATCTTGTAACATATTTCACTGTAATAGTTCATATTTACTCACTAGGGGGAGCTTCTTTTTTAATTTATAAAAAACAATGTTTTTCGTACTTAACTTCACATTTAATTTAAGGAGTTCAATTGCTTGTAGTACTACTACTACTAGTACTAATAATAATAATAGTCTTACTAGAATAACAAATAATGGGTCAATATAATTGCTGTTAATTGCGTGGCGTGTTGGTAAATTACTTCCATTCCAGTGGTGTCAGACAGAAATACATGCCTCCAAATAATAATACTTGTATTTCTTAGTGAATACTTCTTTTATATCGTTTAATTGACATGAAGTCATAGTTTCATTTTTACAAATAAAAGCTTTTACAGGTATGAGATTCTGTTATTTAAAGGTCAGTATGTAAGATTCAGTGACATCTAGGGGTTAGTATCTACATGGCAGCCTATATTACACATCATCAGCAAGTGCATTGTGGGTACCAATGATGGCCTTCAAGAGTCAAATGAATGTCATGGCTGGCGACTGCATCCCGGACCCTGTCACGTGACAAGTCTCTTTAGATGGAACTGTTTAGAAACTGCAGTTTCTTCTTTATTCACTAAAACTACAGGAAGGAGCTCACATGTGATATAACAACTATTATTTTTCGAGCTCTGTTGTGGCTTCTCATCACTAATGGCCCAACATCATGTTTTAGCCAGAGCTTTTAAACAACAATTTTTCATTTACATTAGTCAGTAAAATCACCCGCTCAGCAGAAAAAGGCCGACTTTGGCGTGACTCCGAAACCTTCGCCACACTCTTCATCATCTCTTTCCTCCAACTGGAAAACATGAAAAAACAATGGACTAAACTGTCCTTTTCTGGTTCTTTTGAAAACATTGCGGATAAAACATGGCGGAGGACCCCTGCCCGTCTAGATATAATGGGCTTTTACCAAATTAACATTTCAAAAAGATTATATCCTTATAATAAACCTTTATTTGTCCCACAAAGGAGACATTTTGGCGTTACAGCGTCAAATGGAATCAGAATCAAATTGTTCAGGTGAACCCACAGGTAGTTATAAGAGACCGCTATCTCAGTGTCTATTCCCTGGGTGTTCACCAGTGAGGGTGGGCTTCAGAACCAGCTTCCGGCTGGTTCTTCTGGCACCTGTCCAAGAATCCCTCTTGCAGCTGTCTGTACCCCCCGTTCCCATCATTGATGAGGGAGACGATTGCAGAGTGATCAGAGAAGTTTTCCATATGTTAGTTGGTTGAGTTGTGGGTTTTTAATCTGCAGACAACCCTGTTAGACTTCCAGCCATGTATCCTCACATGATTATTGTGTTTGATGTATGGCATTGTTGTGTAATGAATGTTTTATTCCGTTCATTCAAGGAGATACTTTCTTTTTTTGACTCCAAACACTAAAACTACTCTTCCCAGAATGCTGTGGGGTCGACCGTTTCCGGATTTGCTACTCACGTGACTACCAACTATGGCTTCCTTCCCGTAGTGAAGGGGAAGCATCGTTAACAACAAAACAAAACTATAACTTCATTCATCCGTTTCTTCGCGGACACTTGCGGGAATTAAGATGCAGAAGATCAAGTCTCTCATGGCCCGACAGGTGAGCACAGAAAGCCCGCTGAAACTGAGCTTCTGCCCGTCTTTATCCCGCATCTGTAGGGAGCTAGCATGGCTAAGCTAACTGGCTAGTTTGACAGCACACCTTCCGGCTTAACGAAAGAGTCCGCCCGAGTGACATCAGCCTTTTGAATGAATTCATGTCTGTTTACCACACACAATGAAAGCACATGACCTTCCTGCGCTCTTCATGTCAGACTTGACCAGTAAACACAAAAAACAACAACATGACGCATCAGTGGAGAGCAGGCGGTTCGGGAAGTTGCTCTTCAGAAATGTCAGACTCATCGGGCACACAGAACATATCGATCTCAGAAATCTGTCTGCCGGTTTCGCTGCAGTAAAATGCTGATTAATAGCGAGCTGTTCAGTTCGTACAGACATCATCTGAGACACTCACCCTTCCTCCAATGTGTCTCCATCTTCCTCAGGGTCTAAAAAGCCCCCAGGAGAGCATGGCGGACCTCAGTCCTGTGGAGAACCTGAGGATCCCGAGCAAGGTAAAGCTATTCTGTTCTGATTGATCGATCCGGATTGCATATTCCATCAAATGAACCTCTGTCATCATAATAGAAAGTGAACATCCAGTGTCCTCCAGAATTCATGGCACCATTAAAAGTGGGGAGGGACGTGAGATGCATCAAATGTCTTCAAATCGAATCAGTCGCAGATTCCTAACCTTTTATTCAAATAACAATATTAGGAAGAAACATTACATTTATTTTCTTCATGTTGATTTAAATAGACCTCTCTCATCAGATGTAATGTTTTGTTGAAGTAGCAGCAGTTGATATCTGTAGGTGTTTGGGGTTTTTTCCAACCCAGTAGTTGGTAGTTTTGTGGGAATGTATATTTTTATAAATGGAAAATCTTTGCAGTTGTTGTTCGCACAGTGGAAGTCAGAAAAAGATATCCTTATTTGAAAATGGCCTTTGACTCTTATTCATTGTATTGTTTCCTGCGTATAAAGTTGCTAAACTGTGAGCATTTTAACTGTGGATATTATTTGAAGACAGTGTTTTGCTCTCTATGTGCTGTACTACATTTCAAACGGCTTCCCGTTGACAACATTAGTCTCATCTACATTTTAGCGGTGCAAGAATTTTAAACATTAATGCAATACTACCCTTAAAATAAAATAACATCTTCCCATACTGTGGGGAAAAAAAGAAAATTGGACGCGGCTTCTTTGACAACCTGTATGCAGACAAACATTTTTGAAATAAAGCATCTGTAACATCTTTATTATCCCTATTTTCTTTAATATTTTTTTTACCCATTATACTTTTTGTACTATCTACTGTTGGATATCCCGTTGTTTTATAATATATGGTATGAAAAATTGCTCCGATGATCACAATTCAACTTTAGTTACATCACACCCCCGGAGTTTTCCAGGGAGTGGTGTAAAGAGACTGACGGCCTCCAATAGTGATCATGTAGGGATCCACTGGACATCAATTCTAAAAGCAGGAGCGTGAAATATACAGTTTTGAGCATTTGATTACACAATCCATCATGCTTCGAAACAAAAAACATTTGTGGAGTAAATTCAAACGTGGACGGAATGAAGCTGTTTTTTAATGTCTAGACACTCGCTGACTTAAAGCTCAGTACTTTGCTACTTCCTGCCTTTTCTTTTGACTTTTCTGTGTTGTGATGACCTTCTTTTAAGGTCTCTGATTACAATTTGTAAGGTGACCACCTCCATTTGTTCACCCCGCCGGGTTTTATCAGTCAGATCAGTTCATCCAGGCCTGTAAGGGCTCCATCTGGAAACGCATGGATTTTCTTCACCCTCATTTCGCTTTCAGCGTGAGAGGGATTGTTTTCAGGGGCGTGCTTTTATTAGGCTGCATTTGAGTATTCGCAGCCCAGGTTCAAAGTTCCTTTAAAACAAGCGAAGACGAGCCGGAAATTACTTTCTTTTGAGAGAGTTTTGATGAATTTTGGTTTATTTGGAGTCCTGTTGTCACGAGTTTGATAGCTATCATATTATTCCAAAATCCAATATTGGTGCAATGTTTCGCAGATGATTCTACATTTTTGTTTCCTTACATGTTATTGCAGAAATCCCAGCCAGCGACGGATCAGATAAGATAAAGCAGCGCCGATATCTCTGATGGTTCAATTCATGGCTGCATGAACGCAGAGGGCAGAGTCTCCAGATCCAGATAGAGTTTCCTGTCATAGATGACGTGTGTGTGTATATTTATGACCTCAAAATAGATGAATGGCACACTAAAAAATGAATTAACTGGGAGGGTGTAAACATTTTTCTTTAATGTGTGTAAGCATATACCTTTAATTCAAATGAAATTAACCTCGGACTCAAGTAACACACTTAAAAAAACATGACATTCTTAACTTCAAACAAATATTTTTTTCCATAACAAGTGTGCGGCAATTATTGCATTTATTATTTAGCTCCGCCCCCTTTTGCCTCAATAACAGCCTGAGTCTCCTTCTGTAGTCTGTGATGAGGTCTGAGAACACATGGAAAAGATCTGAGAACATTCCTCCATACAGAACCTCTCCACCAACTTCAGGTTTTGAGGTCCATGCTGGTGGACTCTCCTCTGCAGCACATCACACAGATGTTCTGTTGGATTCAGGTCAGGCGACTGGAATATCCATGACAGAACCTTTATTCTGTGACCTCTGAACTATTCTTGGGTTGATGTTGAGGTGATCTTCAGATCATTGTCCTGCTGGAAGGTCCAACCACGACCCACTTTAAGGTTCCTGACAGAGACTTTGGGAGTCCATGGAACCATGTCTTTAACAAGATGACCAGAACCTTTGAAGAAAAACAGCCCCACAGCATCAGAGGTCAACCACCAGACTTCACTGTGGGTATGAGGGGCTGTTCTCTATGGCTTCCTTTCTTGCTAGGTTACACCCATCTTAGATGTTTGGTGCCTAAAAGCTCTACTTTGGTCTCGTCTGACCTCTGACCTTGTTCCAGTGAAAGTCCCAGTCCCCTCCCAAACAGCTGGTGTTTGTGTCGGCGCCATCTGATGGTGGTTAGGGAGACTTTCTGACCCCAAGAGTCAACTGACCTCTGACCTCTCTAGCTGTGATCCTTGGAGAGTCTTTATCCAGTCCAACCATCCTCCTCACAGTGTGTGGGGTCAGTTCACAGACACATCCTCTTCCAGGTTGATGTCTAACATCTCCAGTCTCCTTAAACTTCTTCATTATTGATCTAACTGTTCAAACTGACATTTTGAACTGCTGAGAGATGTTCTCGTCTCCATTGTCAGATTTGTGCAGCTCTACAACTTTTCTTTGCTCCTCATTGCTGTTTTCTCTGGTCCTCATCATCGTGAAGAACCTCAAAGAGAATCAGGCCCGTGTCACCTCATATTTATTGGTTGACATTCGAGGCACAGATGTTTTTAGAGAAAAATATTTCTTTCACTTTAAAAATATCATGTTTTTGTTTTCATTTCATTGGGGTTAAAGGTCAGATTTTTGTGTATAATTTGAAGTAAACATCACGAGCATGGACAATAAAGACATCTTTTGCGTCTCATTTTACTAATTTTGCTTTCAAAGGGTGCCAATAATTCCGGACATCTCGTCCGTTTACTGTAAACACCTTCCTTTTCGTGTTTTCAGTCAAAACACAAGCCTCATTATTGGATGACACCGTTCATTGACTTTATTTACTTTTTTGAGTAAAGGTGGATAATCTTCTCAGTGTGTCGGGACACTGCTCGACTTTCTTGCTGCTGTTTTTATACGACTTAATCTGACGCTCACTGATTGGAACTCGCTGTGTCTCCAACCGTTTTATCCTCCACTCACATCATTTATCATTTTCCACGAGCGCAGGGCGACAGCTCATTGGTGGGGGGGCTGGAGGGTCGTGGGGTGACGGGGGTGGATGATTGACACAAGATGCCGTTAATTTATTCCGGGTATGAACTGACGCGTTAATGGCGCTGGAGTGATAAGCAGGAAAACTTTATTAACCTGTAGCAGATAAGAAGTTTGTCTCTTTGTGTTTCCTTAACGCTTTCATTTAATGCTCAATAGATTCTCAAAGTTGAATCAGAAACAACGTTTCTTGTTTTAAAAAAAAAAAAAATAAATAAATAAATAAAGAAGTCACCAATCAGCCATAACATTAAAACCAACCGCCTAACATTTTATAGCCCTTCATATTTTTCTATCAGAACCCAATTCAGCCTTTTTGTGCTACAGTAGCTCCTCTATGGCAGAGCGTCTCAAAGTTTTTGGGGGCCGGGGAACCCCTCATAATCATATCACAGAAGCATATGTTCATACCATTTTTCTAGATGTCACTGGAACTACATGTACTGGAAAACTTTTAAACCATAATCTTTTGGTCTTCACAGTGATAACAGAAACACGTTTCGATCTGAATCATGTTTATGCTAATTATACCGATTTTTAAGAAAAGGGTCATCTTATGATATCCCTGAAATGTCTGGGATATTATTGAATCTTCATCACCGGAGGGAGACCCTCCACAGGTCTTTTGTGTTAATGTTGTAAATCAAAAACTATTTCATGGATCATTTTCAAAGATTATTCTATACCTCAGTGCGAAGAAGAACCGGAATGATTCGGGATTGTTTGGTTGTATATTTCTACAATAGAGGATGCTTTATTTCCAAAAGTTTTATCAACTGTTGGTTCGATTGAGTCCAAATTTGGTACATATGAATCAAGCTGAGGAGATCTATCGTGTAAATATCCTATCTTACTTTAGTAGTTCATATTTTACTCACTAGGGGGAGCATTTTCTTTTTTTATAAAGAAAAAACCCTGTTTTCCGGACATAACTCAAAAATAATTTAATGGATAATTTTCAAGTTTTATATCCACATATAGCTTAGGGCGAGGAAGAACTGGGACGATTTTGGGAAAGTTTGGTTGAATATTTCTGAAACTAGGGGGAGCTTTTTCTCCAAAAGTTTTGTGGAAATTATTTCTCAAACGTTCCTAAGTCTAAATCTAAATTTGCTGCCAACGAATAAACACGAGGAGATCTATTATGATTTGTATTTCACTCTAACAGATCATATTTCACTGACTAGAGTGAGCTGTTTTTTTTAAGGCAAAGTACTGTGGACAACTTTTGGGAATATTGGACGTTTTGGGAATATATCCTTGCTGTCGGAGACACAGGCTTTTACAACTTTTACAACATTAACACCTTTCAAGTAATGTGTCTTCAATGTTTTCAGAGGCCAAACAGTTGCGATAATAAAGAGATATATGAAATGAGGCGTTTGAAAGTGACTTTAAGTGAGGAAGGCTCATCGTTGATGTCAGCCAGTGTGATTGTTGCTGGTTCATAGATGCAGAGATGATGATAAATCTTCCAAGTCCAAGTTAGTTAATCTTGGTTTCTTGTGTAAATCATCCGTCTGTTGACGAGGTGATCGATTTTTGGATCCATTATGGATGCCATCTATATTCCATGTTACCCATCCGATGGCCCGCATGATAACGTGTTTATGACGTCTTGTTTTGAATGAAAGATGAAAGTTAAATACGTCGATGACACTAATATCAAAGTAAATCTGGTAAATGGTTTCTATCAAGCTGCATATTTCTCTACACTGCTGCTCCTGCGGAGCAAGATGTTTGTTTTTCCTGATGTCAGGCCGCTTTTTTATTGACACTGGGGTCAGACTCTCGGATATACCTTATACCCTCAGGGTAAACCATTCTGTCGAAGACAATCTGATCTGCCTGGTTCATCTGCTGCCGGGAACCTAATGCCCCACACAAATCCACATGTAAATCTGGATAAGAAGCCAAGGACCCGAGTCTAGACGTCACTGCGACGTCATCTCAAACTCCATGGCAACGAGACTTAAAAATAGAAATGGAAAATGTATTCTTTCAGGAGTTAAACTTAAGCTTAGATGCGCCGTAACTTTTATCACAGCCTTTGCACAATTGTTAAAAAATACATTAAAATGGCTCTAATCTATTTTGGATTACCTTTTTCCCTTTGTGATGACTTTCTGGGTTCCGGAGGACCAAAGCTGCATCATCTAATCACAGTAATAATACAAAACAAAGCTTTTTCAACTTTCCACACCAATTCTTTTTGTTCATTCCTTTCATCCCTTGAAGGTTAATTCTCTGAATAATATTTTCAGCTGAGTCTCTTAGAACCTCCTCGAGCCTCTGGATCCACTACAGTTTCGTATTTGTTGGGAAACCATTGCTCAATCAACAGTTTCCCCATAATCCATAAGTCCCACTGACTTCCGTTGGGTAGTATTTAGTATTCAGATCCCTCGCTTGAGTAAAAGTATCAGTGCTACACTGTAAATTATGAATTGAATATTCAAAACTTCACTGAAATAAGTCCAAGTCATGAAAAGTTAAATCATGAGAGTAAAATCCCTCGTTGCGGAGAGGAAGGGTTTACATGGACGGCCTGATTCTGAATAGATTCCGAAAAGTCTAAATCTAAGAAAGACGTTCGGAAAAGGCGACCGCCGCATGTAAACGGTGTTTCGGAAAGATTCCGGGGCCCAGCGGCGCTACTCACGTCCACGATGCCGGCATTTAAAGATCCAGACCCCAGCAGAGAGTTTGTTTTTAATGCAAACTCTCAAAAAATGATGTTGGAAAGTAAAAAAAACAATGAACTCTACGAACATGTCCGAGAAAAATCCGTCAGGATCCGGGACGGACTAGATGGTACGGATTCGAGAAACCGTAAAGTGAAAAGTAACTTGTGACAACAGCATTCGGAAAAACGTATTGGATAAAGTACAAGTACCTCAAGTTTGTACTTCAGTAAAAAGTACTCAGTTACCATCCACCACTGCCATCGAGACAGAGGATGTTCCCAAAGTTCTGACTGATAATGTTATTCAAGCTACAAATTGTCTCTTTGGGCGCCTTTAGTTCACAGACACGAGCATTAAGTTGATTGATGGAGACGTCTCCGTCAAAAAGATGATTCCTGATCCATCTGCTCAAATTAGGATTTTCTCCTTTTCTTTCATCACATCAACTTCTTCACCTTGAGATATAATTTGTTTTGCTGAAGAACTATGAACGAATTATGTTCAGTTTGGGGAACAGTGTTTTTTAGTTGTTGTCCTTGAGGCTCCGGTTCCCTCAGGTAAACTGTTTTTTTCTTACATTCCTGCTGTTTGTGCTCGAGGGACATGCAGTTACCATCTCCCGACAGCAGGGGTCACCCTTACTTTACTTAATTTCCATTTTTTTAAATCCTGGCAGAATGGATGAACTCATTTTTTTCTTCCATTAACTATTCGGTACTGCATTTTTTGCCGAAGCCTTTCGGACAAATATGATTGACAGACTTTCTCAGTGGTGCAGCACGTCTTTTCTGAAGATAGGTTCAGGTTCTGAAGCTGTGAGGCGGTTCAAGTTTGATAACCGGGCATGAGTTCACACAGAATATCTTGAAGGGGAACATGGCTCACTTCAACACGTCAAGTTCTGAGCTCAGGTGACCTAATCAAGCTTGTTTCTGAGTCCATTTGTTTCCTAGTTATGCTTCCATGAACCGAACTATATTGTCATTCATGACTAAAACAACCCAAATACAGAGAATACTCGCTTCTGGCTCATTGACATGCTGCTAAGGAAAAATAATCCCATACGTTCAAGCGAAATTTCACCCTTATTACCTGTGAACCCAGAAGCTGACAGCCTTTGTGCCGCCTAGATATTGCTTTTTGTACGTGATTGTGTCCTAATGTCCCATAAGACACCTGTGTTAAACCCTTGTTCAGAAGCAGAGGAGGCTGTCCACCCACTTAGGATGGCATAAATATGCAGCGGTGATAACAATGAGGAGGTTTTGATTTGTGTTTCTAATGAATGATTCCATAGTGGAAATAACCGTCCCGCTCCTCGACCTGCCGTCTGCCTCTCCTCCAGTCTCACAGGAGTTTCCACGAAGCTCCTGCTGGTTATTCAGTCTGTTTCATTATTTCATCAGCCCCCTCCATCCCCGTTCCTGACCACCTGTTTTGGTCTCCGCCCCGATTTCAGGCTCATTCAATCAACACCACAGACGAATATATGCTTTGATTTCGGCCCCGTACTTTGGATGCAAATCAAATAGATTTTTAATTTCCACGGCAAAATTAGACTTTCATTGATTTGTCGAGGGGGCTGGAGCGGTTTTGTTTGACCCTCATCCTTCAGAGTAGAATTTGATCCCATTGATTTGATCAAAGCCCTGTAGTGGCCGATGTCGGGTTTCGATTGCGGAGCATCAGTTTTGCTTAGTCCCCATAAAGTGGCTGGGAGGGAAGGAGGACATTAAAGCCCAAATGATTGAAATTTTGCAACAAGCAGCGTTTCACAAATTTTACTACGTTTCTCCATAATTCGCACAGAGCCGTTAAAATGAATACCTTGAAAAGTCGGGTATATTATGGAATCATCATCGCAGCAGATCCTTGGTGTTAAGGCGGGAACTCAAATCCTGTTTCTTGAATCATTTTACAACTTTCTACCCACATAGACCTTAGTGTGAGGAAGAAATGGATTGATTTTCGGGAAAGGTAGGTTGCGTTTTTCCGTCACTAGAGGCGGATTTAATTCCATATGTTGTTCGGGCAATAATGATTCGTCCAATTTAATCTAAAACATGGTCCAAATGAATCAACTTGAGTGGATCTATCTTGTAAATATCACATTTCACCCACTAGGGGGAGCTTTGTTTAATGAAACACACGTCCCTCATCCCTAAGCAGTGGCAGGGAGGGGGGGAGGGAATGATTTAACCCGAGGTTGCCTCACGATAAGTCCTCCACATAAAGATGTTCAGATCCGACTGAGGCGGGGAGAGGGAGAAGGGAAAGACGGAGACCCCGGGGAGTTGGATCGCTCTAAGCGAGTGGTGTCGAAAGAGAGACCACATCGTTGTCTTTCCTTTTGCTCGCTCCTCTCTGCCTTTTTCTTTTTGCTCAAACTTTTGCTACCTATGACTCATCCACACCCCCTTAAACCCCCAACCTCCCTTTTTCTTTTTCTTTTTCTTCATTTTCCCAGTCATTGGAGCCGGTTTCCCACCCATCCTTTCGATGGCGGAGCATGATCTCCCACCTTCCCCCCTCCTTTCTAATCTCATGCATTCGCCCACGCGTTTCCCCCTGGGCTCTGGCTGGCTCTCCTCTCTACCTGATTCAAACAAGGCGGCCCGCAGACTTTCCCCGAGGAGCCATGCACACATTCCCCATCCTTATTCTCAGTCCTCCCCATAGCCATGTGTTAAATTTGTATCAGGTGTATGAAAGGGATTCTGTCCGTGTAATTGAATTAAATGAGGCTAGAGAATAGAATTACTTACATTTAGGGCTGCTGCAGATAAATGTCACTCGGCAGGACACGCTCTGTCGCTCCCACCCACTGTAGGGGATCCGGTTACAACGCTGGCTGGTGCTCTTCATCCCTTACTGCTCACCTCCGGTTGGTATTAGCTGGGAAAATATTTGTGATGAAGCAAGTGTCTAACATGGTCTTGACTAGCGTCCCCTGGTTCATGAAGTCGGAGAAGATGTGATGTGCACATTATTAGTAATGACTGAAATACTTTTATTCAACCGAGTTTGTATGCATTCAGTGCTCTAAGGAATTATTGGCACCATTTAGAGAAAGGCGTAAAATGAGATGTAAACTTATTCAAATTATTCACCAAGATCTCAGCTTTAATTCAAGGAACAAAATATAAAGACAACTAAATATAATTATAAAAAAAACCCTTACATCAAACCACATGTGCCACAATTATTGACCTCTCTAGTAAATCCTGGGATTAAAAGGTACCTGAAGTATATTTCCAGTCCTGTTTTATATTTTAGGTTCCACCTGTTTGAGCAGGAACTCTGAAGTGGTGAACAGTGACTTCCTGTTTGACTGGGGTATAAATATGAGGTGACACAGGCCTGATTCTCTCTGAGGATCTTCACGATGATGAAGACCAGAGAACACAGCAATGAGGAGCAAAGAAAAGTTGTAGAGCTGCACAAATCTGACAATGGAGACAAGAACATCTCTCAGCAGTTCAAAATGTCAGTTTGAACAGTTAGATCAATAATGAAGAAGTTTAAAGAGACTGGAGATGTTAGACATCAACCTGGAAGAGGACGTGTCTGTAAACTGACCCCACACACTGTGAGGAGGATGGTTGGACTGGATAAAGACTCTCCAAGGATCACAGCTAGAGAGGTCAGAAATTCAGATGGCGCCGACACAAACACCAGCTGTTTGGGAGGCACGAAAAAGCAAGAAAAAAGTCTCTGCTGTCATCCACACACAAGCTAACGCTGCTACAGTTTGACAAACACCACTGGGACTTTCAGTGGAACAAGGTCAGAGGTCAGATGAGACCAAAGTAGCGCTTTCTTCAAACAACATCTATGATGGTGTGGCGTAGCAAGAAAGAAAGCCATAGAGAAAAGCCCCTCTTACCCACTGTCAAGTCTGGTGGTGGATCTCTGATGCTGTGGGGCTGTTTTTCTTCAAAGGTCTTGGACATCTTGTTAGAGACATGGTTCCATGGACTCCATCAAACACCAGCAGATACTGGATGAAGACCTAAAAGCCTGTCAGGAACCTTAAAGTGGGTCGTGGTTGGACCTTCCAGCAGG
>VRLP01006453.1:0-28359 GCA_009660295.1 Lophius piscatorius
CCAGGTTCATGTAGTGAAACAGTCCAGGTTCATGTAGTGAAACAGTCCAGGTTCATGAAGTGAAACAGTCCAGGTTCATGTAGTGAAACAGTCCAGGTTCATGAAGTGAAACAGTCCAGGTTCATGAAGTGAAACAGTCCAGGTTCATTTAGTGAAACAGTCCAGGTTCATGAAGTGAAACAGTCCAGGTTCATGTAGTGAAACAGTCCAGGTTCATGAAGTGAAACAGTCCAGGTTCATAAACGTGCCTCAATTTCACCATCAAGTATTCTAGTGACGTTTGTAAAATAAAGCTGCAATTTGGATATCTAAACCGCTGAAAAAAGGAGAGATTGTTTAAATAACCAGATTTTATCACAGATTATGGTGAAATATATTTAAAAATTCTATAAAATAATCTCACCGTCTCAGCATTTTTCTGATCGTGGGTGGCACCAGTGTGGGTCTGGACTGTTAACAGGTGTGCTGAATATATTCATTTTCACCCGTGTTTGTGTGTGTTGGTTGTGAGTAACCAGTAATCACCGCTGCTCCACTCTCCATCATGCAGCTTTACTTTCCAGTATGTCATCGTACAGAATCCTCAGCCCTCATGTTTGAAGTAGGAACAACAATCGGGCTTCTGAGGCGGTGCTCAGAGGGAATAAAAGTTGCTTATTATTGAACAAACAAATGCACAGAAGTGCAACCATATCCTCCTCGGCGGAGGTTATAATTAGGATTGGGCATCCTAGGTTTTCAGCACTGACCTCCATGTCAGTAGAAAAGGACCTCATGATGGAACTGAAATGTCCTTTATGATCTCATTGAGCAGCGCCGTTCCAAAGCAGCGCCTCTAATGCCAACCTTTTTAAACCGATCCAGTAGGATAAAATGATCTACCGTGTGAAAAGCAGAGCTCGGATCCAAAACCATGAGAGGTCCTTAGTCCCTTTACTGAGAACAGATTCGGTGTTGTGATGCTGAAGAAAACCTGATTGAAACTTTGTCAACTGTAAGTAAACAGACTTTTTAGAGAAACAGAAGTTTAGAGATAGGTCTGTAAGTATTAAAATCAGTAGCATCAAGGCTCTGCTTTTTAAGAAGAGGGTACACTACGGCGTGCTTGAAGGAAAAGGAAACACAGTCCGAGGACAAAGACCTTTTGACAATAGATACAATAGGAGGACCAACACTTCTAAAATCCATCTCTTTCAGAAATTTGGCAGGCATAGTGTCAATAGGACAAGATGATGTAGTGAGGAGAAGGAGGTTCCCCAACAATGACGACAATCTAGTTTGAGTTCATCTATCTGGTTCTGAAAAGAATTGACAGAATTAGTGCACAGGTGGTTGGGGTGTCTTCAGCATGTGTCCCAGGAGGAGGGTTGATTAAAGAATCATTGGTTGTGAATAGAGATCTAGGGTTACTTTGCTTAGAGGTAATAATACTAGAAGAGTAGACTTTGCTTCCTTCACTGAACTCTGATACTATGACATTAGAATCTTTAGGCTTAGAAATGATACCTCCAGTGCTATTATTAAGCCTGTGTATTCTGAGAGCAGTATTGAGATGTTTTGTAAATGCTATGAATTAATAATTGAGGTACATGTATTGTTAAAATTGGCTACTAGGTCTAACGTTGAAAAATGACCTTGATAGTCGCCGTTGTGAACAGATGCAGAGGCAAAGGCACAGTCAAAACTATCAGCCATGTCAGACTGGAGGACCCGATGGGATACATGATTATATCTCATAGCTGTTGAACCTGGTTTGAACCAATTTATTCAACTAGATGAATTTGACCTTCTATTTGATTATGAGCTGAAGAGTTATTTAATTGTGGGTGTAGACCACTGACGGCTGCCACTCTAAATGATGATCTGATCTGAATCTTTGCAGCGCTTGAATTTTACAGTGATGGCTTAATAAAAGCTATTCTAAGATCTGATAAGGCCATTAAAGCAAGCATAAACTTGCAGACTGTCATTGTCTGTTATTGTTTCCTGTTAGGGTTTGGGTGCCGGGGCCCAATTTGTTTGGCCCAGATCCCTCGCACCCGGCGCTAATCTCGCCCCTGATTGATTCACATCTTTACTGGATATGGTTGATTACATATCAGTGCAAATGTTGTGACACAGATTTTTGTTTGCTGTTCTATGTCGCTCAGACTTTATGGAGTTGCCATACCGAACAAAATTCCCTGGCCAAAGCCAAGATAGGGATATTGAGGCTCTGAGGCAGACAATGACGCTGCTCAGCGTGAGTATTAAATGTTATTCCAGATTTAAAAGTTAATTTGACTCTTTAGGAAGGTTGTAAAACTGAATAAAATACTGGAAAAATGTTTTGTGTTTTACAAACTGAGTGCGGCCAGAGCGATATGACTTGAACCAGGAGAGAGGGGTCACTGGGAAACCAATAGAAGCTAATCTGTCGAGTAGGATGGTGTGTGAGATGGTGTCAAAAGCTGTACAAAGATCGATGACGACGATGGTTAAGAGTCCAGAGTCCCCAGCCATCAACAGAGCATTAAGGATTCTAACCAGGGCTGTTTCTGTGCAGCGCTTTCTTGATAATACAGAAGGAGATGGAAGGATGGCTTAGTTTTGCAGACTAATAAGTTTGCATTGAGGGACACCAGCTTATGGTCAGATATGGACCATTGATATTAGAATAATTGTATAAGATAATGATGAAATTTGAAGGAGCTACCTGTGGTAAATAAGGACGTGTAAAGAATTAATTTCAAGAGGTTGTCCTGTATTGTTTATATCACTGTCATAAATAAAAATAAAAGTACAAATTTACAATTACAGTACAAATTTACAATTACAGTACAAAAGTATTATTGTTATTCATTATTAATGTTATTATGCTATTAACTACAGAAAATGCTTTGATTCGTGAAGCCAGGAGAGATTCAGCTGCCGAGAGTGTTTTGTGCCGTGTTGGAAGTTTTACATTAGGGCTTCTGTATTTGCAGTTTGCCTGTTTGGACGATACCGTGTCCCGGCCACAACTTTATAGCCAGAGTGTCCAAGCCCATCACAGGGCGGTGGACGCTTTGGTGCGGCAGAAACAGCGCACCAAAGCGTTGGAAAAGAAGCTGCAGTGGATGCAGACACACCTGCAGGCAAGGCTGCAGGAGAAGGATGCACAGCTTCAACATGCACTGGAGAGGGTGGAGGTGGCGGAGGCTTCTGATACCTTTTTAATGGATGGTAGGTGATGATGGTTTTCCAACACCAAGTTTCCACGGTGACTTTCACTTCTTGGTGAATCAGTCGTGGATTCAAATTCTTTATTTCATTAAAAAATACTGATGCCACAACAAGAAAATATCGCGCTACATGTCAATGTACCGAGTTATTCATTCAAAATGTTATCGAGGTGAAAGTATTCAAGTATTATCAGCAGGATGTACTTGATGTATCAGGAGAAATGTACTCTTGCTGCGGAGAACGTTTGATTTCTAGACAAATGTAGGTGCTGATCATCCTCACTCCTCTTCTTGATAAAAAGCTTGAGTAGGCACCCAGACATGAAAGATGAATAGTTAAGCCTGTGATGAACACCACCAGAAACTAATGTGTGACAGTTAATGCACTGAATTTTCTCCTTATATGTTTGCAGATGCTTTTGAGGAGCCCTCTGAGACAGAGGCGGAGACTGAAGCAGCACGTGGCTCAAGACCTTAGTTGGTTGTCTTTTTTTGGTTTCGTTGCTGTAACACAAATGTTCCTGTTTTCTCTTGGTTATTTGTATATAGTGTTTATTGTTTGTCATTGGGCGGGGGTGTCAGACTCAATTACAGAGGGTGGCGAAACAGCACTCTAATTGGCCGTGTTTTAATCTGAGGTAGGCCTGCAATGACAGTTATATTCTATTTTATTTAGTCATTTTATAGAATTCTGAACAAACCAGTTGAACAGGAAATAATCAAAATACACATGAAAATCCAAACAGATCAGGATAATTCATTTTTATGTCTCCCTCTCTATTAGCAGTGTTTCATGGCATAATTCATTGATTCACTTATTATCTATAACTACTAATTTCCCATAAAAAGCTTGAAGTCACATGGGTCTTAAACAGCCATTTCACTATATTTTTGAATTTGCCTAAAGCATCAACCAAGAGGAACTTTAAATAACCCTCGGTTAAAATGGCCGGCCTGGTTTGGACATTTCTTTGCGATGCACAGTAAATCAGTTAAAGGTGGCCGCTGCTCCACCTCCATCTGTTTCTGCAGCCAGGAGCAGCCGCTCTTCAGAACACAGTATGGGCCCACCGGGTATTGCAGTGTATTCTGGGAGATGTAGTATCCGTGGTGTCCGTGCTGTATACAGCAGGCCATTTTTGTAAAAATGTAAAATGTTATTACCTATTTCCCATTAAAGAGCCGGAGACACGCCGCACCACGATGCTGCATGCAAAGAGAGAATGAACTGGTACCTGGAACAGTGATACAGAAAAAGAGACTTAATTACACAGTGTCATCATACATACGTTATAGTTAGATTACATACATTATAGTTACATACAACGTGCCTGTTGAGCAGTTTGAGCTCAATGTGAGCAAATGTTTCATTTTATGCATTTTACGTTGCGTGACATGTGTTCTATGGGTCATTTGCAGTAAATCACCACCACATATACGGATGCGTGCCCAGCCAAGAGAGGCGGGCTGGGGTGAGGACACTGGAGCCCTGGACGAACCCAACTGAGCACCAACTGAGCAGAGCAGGACTTTACAGACAGGAAAGGGCGCCGTGATCCACACTGAGAGGGCGAGCTACTTCAAAGGAAGAAATGAAAATATATGAGCATAAAATCTGATGTTGCTCAGATTTGTTGTTGTGTGTGTCCGCGTCTGTTGTAAATCAAATGAGTCTAATGAAAAAAGGGCGAGCGATATTTACTAAATATTTGACAAAATGCAAAACAGCCTCACACACACACACACACACACACACACACAAAACAGACATTAGCTTTAACCCAAAAATATACGACACACCTGTTCAAAGTCCAGACATGGAGACAACGGCAGATCAGAACAATCAGTGTGAAACCTGCGAACAAGGTGAGTTTTTAAAAATGATATTTATGTTATTATACTTAAAAAAGTAGTGTAAAGAAAGGAAAATGAATGCTTACTTGTAATGTATATGTAAATGTATAAATCTTTTAACTTAAAGGATTAAATATAGTTATTATAATTACAACTTACATTATTATATTTGTATATTCACTTACATAATATACATCAAATAATCATATATGTGTACAATATAGAATATATTTATAACATGTATTTATGAAGAATTGAAGAAAAATTACAAATGACATAGAAAGAACTACAATATACTATAAGAATGTTTATAAATATATGGTTTATTTATATTGATATTTTACATTTGAGTGAATCTGAAAACAGCACATTAAATGTGCCTCACATGAATTCAAATAGGACATAATATCAGGTAAGTACATACAAATAAATAGAATTTTCTTACAGTTGTGTGGCCCAATGTTGTTTGTTGGACATTATTAATCCATACTTAAGGGATGATGCTGGTTGTCATTCTTCACGTAAGTATATTGAACACATTTTTTCAGGTCGAACGATGCCCCCATTTTGTTTGCGTACCCCCAGGGAGAGAGAGTCGTCTCCCATTCCTTGCAGTACACAGGACCAGTATGCAATCCTTTACCAGTGGATGCCCCCCCATCCCCCATTCCCTCGCCCCATTAATAACTTAATACAAGCATATTTATGACGCTGTAGCTCAGAAGGTCAAGTGGTCGTCCCCAAATGGTTTCGATCCCTGGACAGCCTCTGCAGCCATCGTGTTGTAGGGTACTTGAAAAAGACCCTGAACCCCAATATGCTCCCGTGGAGGCCTCTCAAGGGGCCGCCCACCGCTCCTCAAGTATAGCTCAAATGCAGAGAACGGAGCTGATACACTGTTCATTAGTTTTAATTTTCCTTTTTTTCAAATAAATAAACTCCAGGAGATCTATTTTACATCATAGTATAGATCATATAATGAATTTACAAGTTCAAATTTTACTCACTGAGGGGAACTTTTGACACAAACTTCCTAACCCATGCTCCATTTTAGTCCAACTTTGGTGCATATGAATCACCTCAAAGAGGTCTATCTCTATACTCTAATAATTCATATTCTACTCACTAGGGGGAGCTTTTCTTTTCTTTTCTTTTCTTAGGCTACCTCATAAACTATTTCATGGCTCTTTTTCAAAATGTATACCCCTTCAGACTTAAGTGCAAGGAAGAACTAGACTGATTTTGGAAAAGGCCCGTTGTATATTTCTTACATTACAGGGGCGCTTTATCGCTGAAAGCTTAGAACTAAACAATAGTGGTTACATTTTGGTGATATCGACGACTTTTCAACAGTATTTAAGAAAAATTTAAATTGTAATCTATTTGGAGCGGTAACGTGACATTATGGTGACGCGCAAAATCGCACCAAAGACAAATTTAAACCGGAGAATGGCATTTTTTAATTCATCCAAACATCATCTTTGCTCCCGCGCTGAACAATGACAGCTGGGATACGATGAAGTGATGCTGTCGACCCGCGACTTATTGCTGGCTCTGTGCGCTGAGCAGAGACACTGAAGTAAATGTACCAAATGTGTTTAACGTAAAGGTTTAATCTTTACCCCATTTCACACTCTGATGGTTGTTAACAGCTTTCAGTGGTCATATCTCTTTTCAGTGGTTTTTAAACGTATATCCCCGGGGATACTTTTTCCCTAGCCCCTGAATTATTTTTGTTAACACCAAGTGCACAGATCATGTAGAAGAGAGCCACCACTGGGCGCGTGGCTGATGCTGTATTTGGCAAATGGGCCACAGGTCAGGTGCTTTATCATAAGAAGATAAAACTAGGCGAGTCTCCCCATTACGAGCTTAAGAAGTCCTAATGATTTTTCAACAAGGGCACAAACCCATGAAACAAAGGATTAAACCCGTTAAACGGAGAGCTGGTCCAGTACTCCTGTACGGGTTTACTAGGATCTTACAAGGCTATAGAGTGAAATAGTGCTTGGAGAAGAAGATCGGATATGTCTGTACCATTTACCCATTAGAGTTATTCAGACAAAGGTGTATATCTGCAGGTATCTACAGACCTAAATTTTAGACATATTCTCATATAAAGTTTGATATTTCTCTAATTTTGTTTCTCTCTCCATCTTTCCTCTCTATCCTCTAGATATGTTGCCCAACTCCTCCTTATACTCTGTCCTGCACAACTGCATTATCTCAACAGGTGGTACTGTCAACATCACGGCCTACACCATCGCCAATACCGTTTTCCTCCTCCCTCTGTACATCTTCGTCCTCTACCTGGGTCTCCAACGATGGCAGATCCAGCGCTCCAGGACGACCAACTCCAACATCTTCACCTATCACATGATTGGCATAGAGATCATGACCATATTGGCATGCATCTTGACTTTGTGTGGCATCATAGCAGTTAATCTAGACTTATTGATGGCGGGTATCTACATGCTCATCATCAACAGCTTTGGACAGACGCTGTTTCACCTGCTGACCTGCGTGGACCGCTACATTGCTGTTGTTCACCCCGTCACCTACATGAACCTGAGGAAGGCAAAATGGATCCGAATCACAAACATGACCAGTTGCTGTGTTTGGCTTCTCTGCTTTGCAGGGAGACTTCTTTTAAACGTAAAAGGTTCCCATTTCGTCATTTTATCTTATGCTTTAATATTCCTAAGCTTGATCGTCATCACTTTCTGCAGCGTCCATGTTCTCTATGTTCTCAACCATCCAGCACCAGGGAAAGGGGTTGAGCGCAAACAAAAAGTTCACCTTTCAAAGCTGAGGGCTTTTCACACCATCTTCATCATACTGGGAGTTATTTTGTTTCGGTTTGTGGGGAATATACTCACTAATGCTTTGTTTTCCTTGCCACAGCTGGGGGACGCTGAGAGATGTTTTCTGTGGTTTTCTGTAGTCTGGTTCCTTATGCCTAGCAGTCTGGTCTTACCTCTTCTCTTTCTGCAGCAAGCAGGGAAACTAAGGTCTTGCAAGAAGAACATAAAGTCAGAACAAGGATCAGAGTAGATTCCAGTATCACTTAAAAGAAAACAAAATTGGAAGAGGACACTGCCCCTTTAATGCTTCATTAGTGAATAGAAGTGCAAATTGTTTGCAAGGCATGATTACATGATAAGTCAAGTACTTGCGTCATTTGTCTTGACTTTTCACACTACATTACTACTACTATATTAGGCAGATGATATTTCTGTTAAGGCTGACTTGGTTCATGTTCAGATCCTAATCTACTCTTTTTCTGTTGACTCTTGGCTCCAAACCTCTGGATGTATCAATGCCGGGTTTAGTGTTTGAAATAGCAGAAAGATCACCATCAAGACAGACACAGTTTGTCAGCTAGCTAACGTGCCACAATCAAATACAATTTGGCACAGGACTGTTAACAAAACCTTATACAAGGATATTAAATGCACCTATTTTTTCTCAAACTCACAACTGCTGTAAAACACGACTACTAATTGTGTCAAATGGTGTCTGACATTTTTGCATGGTTTTTATTTCAGCTATTGTTCATTCCATTACTTATTAGAGCATATATTATTCTTATTTAATCTATCTTTTGTAATGCACTATATGAAGCTGCTAATAAACAATATTATATATCACGAAATATAATGTGTACGCAAATACTCAATGAAAAGACAAAAAAGTGAAGCTTGAATCTTGAAAGATGATAAAGAACCTTTATACCTCTTTTGCCCATGAGGAGGAAGATAATGAAATTGAGTTTGATACCTTTCTTTGATACTTTTCTTTCAAAGAAAACCTGATTACCTGACTTGTGAAACCATTGTGCTGCTGTGTGTGTGAATTTTACCCCGTCGCTCTGTTCTGTCACTGGGATAGGCGGAGCCAACGCATCATCGGTTGACCGATAGATCTATCTATCTATTAAGGCTTAAATTGTAGATCTGAAGACCAACGTACAAAATGTGTTCAAATGTAAAGATGTAGTTGATTTGAAGATATCATTATCTCTACCAGTGTGGGTTTGAGGAGGTTACATGATCGGTATCAGTGGCACCATTATCCCTCCGTATTTTTATATATATATATATATATATATACTAAATTATATATATATATATATATATATATAAATATATATAAATGGATGGCTCTATCTATCTATCTATCTATCTATCTATCTATCTATCCATCCATCCATCTATCTATCTATCCAGTCAGTCAAATCTACTTCATCTATCGTCCAAAGACTGGCTAGCTGGTCAGACAGTCAAAGACAACGTGACAGGAAGGCTGAGGCAGATCTGAGCCTTCCCGCTTCCGTTCTAGCCGCTGCGCAAAGGTGTCAATATTCAGCCAAAGCCATACTGCCACCTAGTGGTAATAGGAAATGTAGTAGTTAGTTAGTTTTGCCACTAAGAGTTTATAAATAATAATAAAACATTTAATTTAGAACGTACTTCACATTTGGATTAAATCTCAAAATGCTAAATTGAAGGGTTGCAGAATAAGTGCAATCCTGTCCATCCTCGTCATTCCCAGAGAAAATCTTGACATCTTCAACTCTGCCACCTCCAGCTCTGCCTCCTGTCTCTTGGGCAGATCCGCCGTCTCCAAACCAAACAGAAGGGCTGGTCTCATTACCGTCTATTAAACCTTTAGGTCGGGGCTCGGCTGGCCGTTAACCCGAGCCCCGACCTATCCGGTATGGAAATCAGTCGTCGTATACCGCATATTGATTTAGCATAGATTTTACGTCAAATGCTTTGCCTCACACGGGCCTCCCCGTTTATTAGGGTTTTGGACTGGCCCTAGAAGTACAGTGTCATGTGATCCTTTAATTTGTGTAAAATAAACTGGCTTTTTGACAATTACTTTTACAATAGAATTGCAAAACACCAACATCGGCAACGAAAAACAGTCAGAAAATATAATTTGGTTCAAGCAGGTCAAAATTGAGTTTATTACAATCTGTCATAGTTGGAACCAATGTTTGGTAATCAATGAAAAAATCAGCCACAATACAGACTGGAAAATAAGCTATATAACATAAAACAAAAAACAAAAACAATGGAATGAAGATAAAATAAAATAAATTTGACATAAAATACAGGTAATACTACTGATCGCTTTACCTCTCAAAGGTTTAATGACTCAGGTCTTCATGCTTATTGTTGTTGACAGCGAGGTTTCACGCTCTGTTGTTTTTCATTTGGGCAAATAATAACTTTTGCCCCGTTGTTGTGTTTTGTTAAGAATTAGTAGATTTACAGAATAAAAATAATTAAATACAATTCTATCTGAAGGAACCTCGTCACTTACCAGGATATTGGTGAACGATGACATCTTTCTGGGACTCCTACATGCTAGGACGGCCAATATCTTTCTTTATTCACAATACATTACGCACTGACTGATTTAGCTATGGGTGACATGGGCAGCCGCCCAGAGCGGCACAGATGCACGCACCAATTATAAAAATCTACAAAATTACATGCTGATCAGATTCTATTGCTAATGCTGCACGTCATGCTGTATCTGTATTTGTATCACAAATATCTGTTGATATTTGTGCACAGCTTCCAGAATTTTTGATATGTATTCATAACGAATTAGTAATTAATTAAAACAGAGTAACAATCTGCTTTGCATGAGCATGCATCTTGGTCAGTTTAGTATTTATTCAGAACATTTATCGTGAAGTCTGCTGACATTAACAATGACTCTTATCTGAGGCAGTTCTTAAGTTAAAGCTATTACATAGTCAGATATGTGAGCAAACAACTAAACACAAGTAAACAAGTATGTATAAAGTGATAATTTAATCACACCTTATTTTTATATTATTGTCTTAGCTGTTTTATTAGAGTTTATAACGTTATTTAGACCTTGATGTTATTTCAATAAATGTTAAACTTGGCCTATTTTGTTACAATTTTCTTGGCGTGATGGCGGACAGGTGGGACTCGAAGATTTCTTCCACTCCAAAGTGGGGAATGACAAAAACAGTTTGAGAACCACTATGCTAGGATACAGGTATGTGGATATGAAGGTGTGAGTTGAGGCAGATTCCATTGGTTGCAATTTGGAACTTTACCGCTATATGCTATTAAATCCTACAACGACAGGAACCTTTAAAAAGTGAATGCGGCAGTAAAACAGTTCACAGTGTCACTGTTAAACCTGCATCAACCTGTGGTTCTCATGCATCACAAACCGTCAGAGGTTACTTATCTGAAGGTCGGTGGTACGATGCCCGGCACCACTTGTCTATGATTGCAGCGAATTTGATGATGACATATCTACTAAACTCTAATTCACTCTAATCTTAAAGGATCTGATTGGAGCCTCATCCTGACTCAGTGTTACATTTACAGCCTGGTAGTTTACCAGTTCTGTGCAGAAACAGCAGAGGTAGGACTAGACTGCTGGGCAGATCAAACCCCCCTCTGAAGGTAGACATCATACACTGAACACTGTGGCTGATTGTCGATGTGAAGGTGATCACATCGCAAACCAGATTCCCTCCAAACCTAAATAGCAGCACTGCCCATACGCCAATGATGATGTTGACTGCCCTCTGCTTCGATTGGTCAATCCGCTCTCTTTTCCCGCCGGCTTCCCCTGGTCGTGGGCGAATTAGAGCAATGAGAACAGAGAGGCAGAAGAAAGTCACACCAATGAAGGAGAAGATCATCAGTCCAATATTTTTCACTAGGCTGAAGACATCGTATTTGAACATAAGTCCCTTAATAACGATCGCTATAAAGCATGACAGCCAAACTAATCCAGTGCTAATATTCCTTATGAGGATTCCCTGCCTCAGTCGCATGTAAATGATGGGGTGAACAACCGCAATATAGTGCTCCACACAGATCAGGATGGGGAAGATTATCTGTCCAGACCAGGGGAAAGATGATATAAAAATTCCCACACGAATCATATCAATGTTTTGACAGATGCCGCCGCAGATGCAGATAGTAAACCCTATTATTCCAATCAGCTCCATGACAGCCATGTTGTAGGTGAAGACGTCAGGGGAACTCAAAGAGGCCGCCGAGGAGCCAGAATGCAGTTGTTTCCATCGCTGGTAGCCCAGACAGAGGATAAAGATGGACGGAGGTAGGAGTAAGACCGTGTTGGTCAAGTAGCAGACAAATATTATGTAGTTGGCAATGATGGAGTCACCACATTGCAGAAAATAAGAGGAGTTGGGGAAGTCAATCGGGAAGGAGGATGAATTGTTCACCAGCATTGTCAAACAGTGGAGTCCTATCAAGGAGAGGGACGAAAAATCTGATTTAAAGGAAATGCAGACACGGTTTTATAAAGTACTTAGTAGTTCACACCTTCACCAGCATCACTGCAACTAAAACATATATAATTGGAGCAGACCTCTGAAAGAGGGAAAGGGCATGCATGTGAATGTGCACAATACGTGCATTCACTTTTGGGGCGTGAGGATATCCTCAACCTTTACATTGTTCTCAGCAGTTTTAAGATACCCGATGAAATGACAGAGATTCAGTCCCATTCAGTAACAAATTTAGTAATATCCTAAAAACTTTAATGCTGCAAACCTAGTGTATATCCTGTGTACTTAATGACTCATCATACACCTTGATGACCCATAGAGCTTCTAGGGGCATCCTCTCCGGACTGATGAGTGAAAAGTTGAAAAGTTTGAAGACGGGTGTCCCATTCCACTTGGTGTAAAACCAAAGTCAACATTCCACACAAAGAACATAGGACCTAATGTCTAACACGGAGGTGGTGGTGGAATGCTGTGGAGATGCTTTGCTTCTTCAAGACCAGGACGACTCACCATAATAGAAGACAACAATTCAGCTGTCAAACTGAGAATGTCCAGTCATCATTCACCAGGTCTGCCTAGTCTTTCTGAATGGCTCAAAAGGAATAGAATTTAAGCCCTGAAGTGGTCTAATCAAGTCTGGACCTGAACCCCATTGAGATGCTGTGGTGGGACATGAAAAGAACAGTTCGCTCTCATAAACTCTCCTATGTGGTTGCACTAAAGCAGTTCTGCAAAGAGTGGGTCAAAATTCCAACGCAGTGATGTCAGACTGATCTCCAGTTATCAGAAGTGTTTAGTTGCAGTTGTTGCTGCTGAAGATGAGTAGACTAGCAACTAGATATTAAGTTAAGGAAGGTTGAATGGTTTCTAATAATAATAATCCATCTCACCTAGAGTGTCAGCTCCTGGTCTCTCCTCCTGTGTCTTTGCTGCTTAAGAGCTCATTTCACGTGTGTATGTATGTTTTTGTGTGTGTTTATATGTATTTGTGTGTGTGTGTGTTCATCTTTGTTTTTTTTGTTGTCTTTGTTGTTTTCGTATGCAAATTATGAAGGCAGGACTGCATGTTTTAGTCCATGATGAAAAGCAATAATTTCTTCTGCTTCTGGGGGTTTACTATTGCAGATATCACAACATTAAAACGTATTAAAACTGTAGCTTAGAATACATTTTTTTATTCTAAGCTACATTACAGTTGGCTTTTTTCTACCCCCATAAAGGTTGAATTAAAAAAACAGCCCTTCATATCGTTGTCATTAAGAGGATTTTTTTCTATGAGACAAACTGTGTTTACTCAGGTTGTGTGTTTGTTTTTGTTTTTGAGTTGTTCCTCTTCTTTTGAAGGTTCAACATAGTTTATTTATGAGACTGAACAATTTGGAAATGTTGCCTGAAGTAATGGGACGTGACGAGTGGTGATGTAGCCCAGTATCGGTATCTGACAGGATTCAAATGACCTCTAAACCAATTGCTGCTTAGTCAAATCAGACCATCTGTGTTTTCTTAGCCTGACTTTGAGTGATGTTGTTGTTGCATAAAGAGTTTAACGTCCATAACCAGAATAGACTATATCCAGTTTGTTGAATGAAAAGGGAGAGTCTAATTAAACCACTAAAGTCAGCTTTACCATTTAATGTACCCACTACCTCCCTGGATCCTGTAGCTCCGATCATAACCCTACCCACCTCAACACCGTTCCTTGGGGATCTGGTCTTCATGGTCCCCATAAGCTCATTGCCTTTTCTTCGTAAATGAAGTAGGTTTGTGGGAACAAAGCCTAAAAGCAGGGTATTCAAGTGACACACCTACAATCGATGATCACAATGTTCTCTATTCTATCCACGATTTTAGCTTAAAATGCAGGCAGGAACATTGTTCCGCGTTTGTCAAGGTGGACGGACCTTCGCTTCCGCTTAAGCCACTATGTAGAGAAAGCAACTGGGAGCATTGTGTCACTTCCTTCCTCAACTTTATCACTATTTTTTAGGTCATGATCTTTGTTACTGTCGTACCTCTCTTGGGACTCATAACACAATCATCCCCCTCCCCAGCAACACTCTCCAGCTCATCCTGATAGATCCCAAGGCATTCCCAGATATATGTATTCTTCCGATAAGTTCTGAGTCTACCTCTGGCTCTCTTACCATTTGGACGTGCCAGTAAACCTCAGAAGAAAGCATTCAAATCAGATGTCTGGTTGTGATGGAGCAGCGGGCCCCATATAATCTCCTTTCATTAAATTAGGTTTACTCAGAAAAAACCCAATAAGATCTTCCACTTCGTAAAAACCGTCACAAACGAATGACTGCCATTTTAGGAACCAAAACTTTATTTCAGTGTTAAGTGAGTGACTATTGAGTAGACAATCCATACCAGTGAACAGACATGACAACAAACAGACAGAGAAATAGAGCGCATCCATTGCGTCGGAGCAAACCGGTCTGTTTTTGAAGACTTCCAAAATATTTGAAGAAAAAAATATTACAATTTTTTTACACCTAAGCCATGTGGTTGATTTGTGATCTGTAATTTGAATTCCATCTACTGGACATTTGGTCTGAAGATGTGCTACTCGTCGCAAACTGTTCCTCATGTTTGAAACAAAAGTTGAAATTCATTATTAGTAAGAAGGCAATTCCATCATAACTTGAAAACAACATTCATGTTTATCACTGACATTAAGGCTCAGATGTTTGTTGAAACAATCAATAGAACGGACAAACCCAAAGGTGTCAAAGGTGATGATGAGGAAAGATGTAGTTTAAAGGAGCTTTCACACCTACTTTGTTTGTTTCGTACTTCCAGAATTTAAAGTTCGATCCACACTGAAACTACAGGTGTGAACACATCAGCTTCAGGACACCACCAACCACCACCAGCTAACAAGATAGTGCTCATGATGTCACAGCAGATTGATGAATGCAATGGAACAAAAAACTGAACCTGGATTTCAACTTTCATTTGCGAAAGCACCCTTGGAAGTTCTACTGGACACTCTAACAAAGCCAGAGGATCTTAACTTTGTTACCTTAAATTTTAAAATCATATGTTAAAAGCTAGCATTTGTAGCAATTACCAATGAGCATCAAGTTGAACGTTTTGTTGTCAAAAGAAATAACTTACATTTGTTTGACAATTGATGTTCTTACTTACATTTCAGAATAAATCTTCTGATTTGGACAGTTCATGCTTTAGAAAGTTGGTCATTGTATTATCTGCACTCTTAGAGCTAACATATTAGCTTTACCTGTCTAAAAGTGCACATTCATTTCAATAGGCAATTCAATGCTAACAAACCTTTTTTGCTAACAGGTTAGCTTCATGGTTTTTTTCCTCAGCAATTTTAACAAAACTTCAAATACACGTAGTACTCAGTAGAAAATATTATCACACATTGACAATCATATTTCGATCCAACATAACAAAAGAATTTACAAAAAGAAGAAATATAAGTGACTTAAGAATTTCAATGTACTTGAACACAATCAAACGGTAATATGGAAAATTAGAAAGCGGAAAAATAACTTGAATATTAAACCATTTGATTGTTGGGAACATATATTGATTATTGTTTTTGGTTTTTGTTTCAATAAATAGACAATATGGCATAATAATAATAATAAAATAATGGGGCATTGCCTCTTCACCGAACAGGAAGTAAATTTGTGACATGGCATGATTACATAAAAGGTCAATTCAATTCAGCTAATCTGGCAAATATGGGAAACTTTTACATTTTCTCGTAATTTGCTCGTTGAAAAGATTCAACTTGGGGGAGGACATTGCAGTGACACTGTACCGCTAAAGTTTATTAACATTCTTTAAATTTCATCTGCCTCGATGCATGATGATGACGATGCAGAGATATCATCGTAGCTCCATATGGACGCCTTGATCTGTAGGATAAAACTTTATAAAGCAGCCAAAGTCTTACGGCGAAGGTTTGGAAGAAAGTCCACATAGAATCTGGTCTATTTTTGAAATTCCTAAACGTGTGTCTTTTACTTGAAAATGTGTCTTTTACTTACCAGCTACTCCCTACGTAGCCTTTTTAGCAATTTTTCTTCACTCCTAAGACATACGCATGTTAAGTAAAACATTCTGCGCCGACGCTGGTGTGAGAAAAAACAGTATTCACGCTCAGTGTGAACACACACTTTGCATAATTATTACGTTTTATGGCACATCTGCAATGCTGCATTCACATTTAAGATTAAATGATAATTTAATTAATCAAATTGCTCAAGCAAATGTCACTGTGGGATGTTTTGTGTCACGCACGCAAGTAACGCAAACTCCCAAATATAGACCCTTCTGTTACGGCAACAATACTTACAGCTCTGGCTGTAATACAGCTACAATAAGATTCCTACGCCTTCGTATCATTCTCCTACTTTCATCCGGATACTGACGTGTTTGCAGACAACTCAACACTGATAGTCTTTCACATCATGAAAAATGTGTTGAATATTTGCGACTTGAACGAACGACGCAAATGACGCAAAGCTCATAACATTGCATCATTGATTATCTACGTAATTGTGCTCCGTGAAAGTTTTGACCCAAGTTTGGTGTGGATGCATCTTCAGTCTTACAGATTTACTGCATTTTAATGTTAATTCAAAAATCCGCCGGATTTCACGTGGGAGAATACAGGAATCACTTCATAGAAGTAATGAAAACGCTTCAATATGACAAGACAGTCTTGTGGAGACGGTGGCCGACGAATGCTGAGAAACTGTTTGAGACCCGTTTCATCCAAACTTTTCTGTATTTTTTTAGTACATATTTTTAAAGAGTAAAGATCTATTTTTAAAGAGTAATGTTCTACTGAGTTAGTTAGGTTCTAGTGGAAAGAAACGTTTGTTTCGTTCCCGGATGATCTAGACAAATATTTGTGGATCCACGTTACCCCACTGTGACATTTGTGTGAGTAGAGCGGAGCAAATAGATCGAGTAAAGCACGTGAACACAACTTAAGAAATGTACTCAATATATTGATAATAAGGATTAAAGCTTTTAAGCTGAATGCTGCTGAACGAGTAATTAAATGCTTTAATTTGAATTTATTTTCTTGTAATAGTTTGATCCCCACGAGTAGCACTTTTCCAAAAGTAATTTTAAATGCTTTGAGATGTCGCTTTTGTTTTCTTTCTTGAAAATCTTATTAAGACTTAGAGGTGGCCTGTATGAAAAAATGGGAGCTTGTGGTTGAAATTTGTCATGTTATGTTCGATGTCAACAGTTCCCAGAGGCATGCTTCCATAACTCTTAGGCGTTATGGCGCTATGTGGATTTGTACAAGCACTTCTTGGAAGCATTCTGGAATCCTTTGGAACATTGAGGAGTAATGAATCGTAACATTCTAGAATTGCTTCTCCTGGCCTCCAGCGGGCAGAGAACTCTTCATGCGCTGTGATTGGTTGACACTTTTAACCGTAAAAGCATCCTATGCTTCCTTTGCTATCTTCACGTCAAAAGTCTCATTAAATTCGGACTTTTCGGGCCAGATGAGATTTGGTTATCTTTAGGGTTCTCATTAATTGTAGTTGAATGTGGTTAGATTATATTGGTTACAATCACAATTAGGACTGTCGCTGATCACATGATCCACTCCTACTAGCCAATCAGGGCGCAGTCAGACCGGCGAATTATTGCACAGTCGAACCAGCCAATCACGGCTGGTTCGACTGAATGTCCTGCAGTCTGACCATCAAACAACAGGACATTCAGACCACCAATCACAGAACTGTTTGACAAACCAATCCCAGCGCAGTAGGGCGGGACTTGGCAGAACAGAGACGGACGCTTAATGCTGTTGTTTTGGGCATTTTAGATGACATTATTAAAGTTCTTCTCACAAATATATAAGATCAATTTATAGACTCTTTTTCTCCTTGCAACATATTTCTCATCAAAATATAGATAACACTCAAAATACGCATAGTTAGACAACGCTGCTCGTCAAAAGCTGCGGCGCCAATCAATCAAAAGAGATACTACTGGAATAAGAATCAAGCAAGGGTTTCTACCAATCATTCAGTTTCCTAAAAATGTTACTATCTGACAAGAAACTAAACAAACATTCCATATTCGTTGGAGGCCAAGAGGTGGGTCACAAATAAACACGTAAAGCATAAAAATTGTCAAATTGAATACAAATTGACAAGATATGAAAAACATTGAACTATGAGTTGGACTGAAAGTACTACACATAGGAAGTGACTACTAATGACCTTGTTAGTCAGTCAGATGCATAGTCGTCCCTGACATTGGTAAAAAGTAAAAGATGTTTACAGATCGGACCATCCCGCATCAGTTGCTGATTAGTTCAATATAATTTTGTTTCCCAAAATATGCATTTGTTTTTTCTTTGGTAAAACTTAAAACTGTCACGAATCTTGTAAATTTGTTTCTTATCCTCTGCCTCTCGCCAAGTATCGGCTGGGACAGGCTCCACCTCCCATCCTTTGCAATCCTGAACAGGAAATAAGGATAAGCATCTGATGTAATTAAATTTAAATGTTTATTTGTTTGGCTTTTGTGATAAGGTTTCATATCTTGTAAATTTCTATTTCATCTTGTAATTTTTTGACATCTAACGTTTATTATTGATGCGCTTATGGGCCACCATTATATTCAGACAATCCTAATTTACAAACTATGGACACCAGGCTAAAAGTGGCCCATATCTTTGTTTAGTAATGTTTGTTTTAATGCCCATAAACATACTGACATATTAACTACCGGGAGTTTTCAAGTTCAACCGCTGTTCTATACCTTTGGGTCTTTAAGTCGGAGTTGTATCTCACTTTAGCTCCTGAATGTTAGCATTGACGGGGGTGTACAAACGGTACGAAGGTTAAAGCAGTAGTGTGTGGTAACAAATTATATTCAACCAAGACATTGACCTCTTGTAGCTATTATTTTCTCAATGACATGAATTATAGGAAGGCTTACTGAATCCATTCTGTCCCATTCTTTCCATACTTTTGCCTTTCAGACTCCATCATTCCTTTTATCCATTATTCTCTCCATTGTCCCGAGATGTCCTATTTATCCCCTCGATGCCAATTAGTGGTTGCATAACTCCAGCCTTTCTGTTTTGAATCATCCATTCCCCCTTGTCCTCCACAATCCTCATCCTTCTCTAGACTTTAAAAGGATGCCTTCAAAGACCAGCATCGTCCGAGCTTTCTCTGAAATCTCTACTCAGCTGTCAAACTATATGTTCCTTATGATCTATGATATAATGGTACCTAACCCCTTCGTTGCGTCCTCCTCTTGCACCTTTACCCTCCATTCTTCATTCTTCATTTTTTTAGTCATGCAATAATTCCGAGAGTTTTGACACGGCTCCAACTGCTCCTTCCTCTTCCGCCCCTCCAGATTCTTCTTCATTATCGATCCAATCCTCCATCATTGTAGGTAGCGGTAGACTTTGAAGCAGTGGTTGCCAGAGTCGGCCACGACCACATTTCCATCTGAGGTAAGAGCCAGACCTTGAGGTCCGTATAGAGGGTCTGCTGATGTGTTGATGTACGAGAGGAAGGATCCACTTCCGTCAAAGACCTGTAAAGATATCAGGGAGAAATGTTTGGATAATTCAAAAGAAATCCCCCAAGAACCTACAGGATGGCACCGACTACACATCTTTGGTGTACCTGTATTCTGCTGTTGCCCCAGTCTGCAACGATGATGTTCCCATTAACATCCACAGCAACGCCAGTGGGAGCGTTGAACTGGCCGTTTCCCTCGCCGTTAGAGCCAAATTTTAACACCAGTTCTCCATCATGAGTGAAAACCTACCATAAAAGAGAGAAAGAAATCAGGACTCATATCGATTAACGTTCAACATCTACCGAGACAAAACGTATCAGTTCAAGTTCAGATGCATTGAGGTAGAAGGCCTTACCTTTACCGAGTGATTGTGGAAGTCCGTCACAATTATGTCATTGTTCTTGTTGACTGCTGCAAAATGTGGACCTTCAGGGCAAAAGAGCAGCTCTCAGTGCTTCAGCTAATACTTTCTGCACAACCTATTGTCTGAAAAAATATGAAGTGCACTTGAAGTTCTCCCTGGCTCCCGACTAAACTGTGACTTTGTGTTTTTTCCATTTGTGTTGATTAGATGAACTTTGAGGTAAAATGTGTCTTTGTACGTATTTTAAATAGTCTGTTCATATTGTCTTCTGAACCCCGTCAATATCACAGCAGGGGTGGGAAGTCTTCTGTCTTTTCCTCATTGTATCTTGTGTTGTGGGAGATTGTGGGCTAAACATTGATTGGAGGTTGGGTTTTTTTTTTGGGGGGGTGGGTTCCCCAACACTAGACCAGTTTAATATTGGCAGTATTTTTGCGGCCAGGTAGGAAGCATGGACTAATGAGCTTGTTTCCCTGAAACAAGACAGCTCAATTGATGGGCATAGAAGATAGCGACACTGATGCTCCTATATCCAGTCTATTGGCCAATTTAGTTTTCGTTGAATTGTTGGAAATCTCACTTTGCTGAGATATGTTGTTGAAAGTGGAACCAAGCTTTTTATGATTTTCATTCTTGACTTAGATTCCGGTAGAGATGTTAAGTAAAGGGTCCACATTTTGGTTCAACGCCATTTGCAAGCTTTCTGCAGATATCGAAACCATTGGCAAGGGAACTTCCTCAGTGGGTTACAGATCCAGACCTTCGAACACCATGGGTCATTTGCAAAAAAGTGAATTCAGCTAACTGTGCAGCAACTGGGATAGAGATGTTGTCTTCAGTCTCTTCCCAAATCCAAAAAGGTGAGGAAAGGTGTGGCACATACAATAATGTTTCCTTGCAGTCCGATATATTTATGGACGTTGATTTGGGACGGCCGAGTTATATAAGTATTTGGTAAAGCCTGTTATGTTAGTGGGCAAATGGTCACTCTAATGCCAAAGTAATATATAATCCCATTTGTACTGGGATTTGCAGTGGTCATCCGTGGGGGTTGGGAAAGAGGGGAGACACTTTAATTATGCTTCAAGTTTTGTCAAGTCTGAACACAGGTCATCAATTTTCATTTTGAACAGTTTTTGATTACCTATGAACCAAACCTCAATTCATTAAAGACAACATTTTAACCTACACTTAAATACAGTTCTAACAGTTTACTGTATGATGTTTCCTTATTTTTTTCAATGTATCTTTGTTTTAACAAACACTACCTGCAAATTGCTTGTCACCATTGCCTCGGCTGCCAAACTTGGTGATTAGCTTGCCAGTCAGCTGGAAGATGAAGACAGTGCACGCCTTATTGTCAACCACAATCACATGACCATTCTGATCCACAGATACGCCCTTTGGACCCATGAGTCTACCAGACCCAAGCTTTGCCTGGAAATCAAGATGGAAATAAGATTAAAAAATCAGCAACCATCTATTAATAATATGTTCAAAGCCACATTGATGCACCTACCTTGAACTTCCCCTCGGAAGAAAAGATGCTGACCCACTTGTTATCATAGTCCGCAATGATGATGTCGCCACTGGGGTGCACGGCCACACCTGTTGGGCGCTGGAGCTGCCCTGGTGACCGTCCACGCACTCCAAAACGATTCTTAAATTCCCCATCATTGGAGAAAACCTGTAGTCGGGAGGCATTTATGAGGACCCTCATAAAGAGAATCCATACTGTAGCTTCTAGACTAAGCTAACTCGTTTAATTAGTGCTTTACCTGGACACACTGATTATTGCTGTCAGCAATCAGAATCCTCCCACTGGTGGACGCAGCCACTCCTTGGAGGTTGGTGAACTCCCCCTTATTCCTCCCCTTTGTACCTGAAGAGAGAGGGAGAAAAATGAAAAGGAGACAAGTTAATGTCAGCTGGTATTGCTCCTTAAAGTGTACGTATGCAGAGAGGTGGGAATCTCTATGGGGTAGAGGGGATTCGGGCAGAAGGGGGAACCCTAAATTCTGATGTGAAAGCAAGAGAAAGGATGAAAGACAAAGCTTATTACACTAGCTCCTCTTCTGACCCGATGCCACACAAAGTTAGTCAGTCCTAGTCATTGTGGGTTTTTGTACAAGTGTACCAATGGTAACAATGCCCATGTTATATCGTGGTAACATAGTTTGTAGCAGTGTCGCCTCAGAGCCAGAAAGTTCTGTGTTCAAACCCACCTGGGGTTCTCAGGGACAATGCTCTAGACTTACTGGACCGTTCCAGCCCACTTTAATCCCAGATCTGGAATATTCATTTACGCATTTCTCTAATTGTCTTTCTTTTTTCAGCTTGAGTTTAGAGATTTGTCCCTGTAGTTCCCAACTTGAGCTCACCAATATCTGTTAATATTTTGGTGAATCTAGAGGGGGAAAAAAATTATGGCACCAGCATTTCCAGTGTAACTACGGAATTAGAAAGACTGACGCTTTGATTGAACCTAAATTTGGTCTTCAGAATTCCTTATCATTTGAAATAATGTATTTTTTTAAAACAGCTTTAGCTGCAATAAAGTGCCCATTGTTTTTCTCTGCACTATTCTGTTGTTTATGAAGGCCTAACCAATCCTGAAGATGAGGTCATCTTCAATGGGGTTCTGGGTTTTACGCCGCGGGGTGCCCAGGGCACTGCTAGCTCTTTTGGAGCCCTTCTTCTTCTGGCCGGGGGACTTCCCTCGTCTCTTCACTCCCTCAGAGGAGCCTGTAGAGGTGGTGGCATAGGCTGCTGAATTGGTTGCTGTGGTGGTCGAGGGGGACACCTGCAGTCAAAGATAGTGGGAGAAGAAAACACATTTATGAATCTGGTCTGACTTTGTCTGCTTCACTTCTTGGTAATCCAACTCTCAGACAGTCCCAACTCAGCCAGACCCTCCCACCCCTGGTTACCCCTTCAGCCTGTCATAAGCTTCCCTCACCCTTTGCAGATTCTTTATTTGGACAATAAAACCTTTTCACAACTCTCTTCCAGTCTTTGAACATGCTCCTGGGTCCAATTTGAAGCATGAGCCATAATTTCTTTAACACGGTGATCTACTCTAAGGTTAAGAAGATCCTAGTCTTTCGACTCTTTTCCCAAATTCATGACATTTTGGGATTGATTTTGGACCTAGCCAGACAAGGGTAAAGGACCTTCCATCTAGAGTTAGGATCTGCTCAAGATGTCTGCCTGTCAAAAGTCATTTTTTTCTAACCACTGTCACCAAGTGCTACTTTGTCTTTTGTTTCATGTGTAGCCTAGAGAGTTTAGCTGACAGGGAGTTGTTCAGTGTTTAAGGGCCCGCACCAAGCCAGGTAGGCTGGAGTAGAGCTTCCTGCCTTCAAAAGGCCAGCTCTGGGTGATTAGAACCTATTTGTCTTACTCCTGGTAGATATGTGGCAGGGAATAACTGTTTGTGCAGGTTCGAGAGATTTCGGGAGGAAAAAGTAGTTCAATTATTTTACAGTGAGTTTAAACAAGTTTTCTATATATAGACTTATAAGTGCAGCTGTATCCTTTGCCATCCAGATCGACACTCCGTAGTCCCTTATTGAAAAGGTATGTTGCTGAGAAAGAAGTAAGTTCACTACATCATATCATATGATGGTAATATTTCCAATCTATTACACGTCTAATGCGGTAGGCCCAAAGGATTGATTGTCACTTTTACCATTTTCACAGTGTCTTTTGCTCAATTTGTGTAGCAGCTTAGCATTGGCCACTTTCTATACAGTGCTGGTTACAAAGGATTATCCAGATATGGCCCAAGTGTTATTATGAAGGCTAAGAAGCATCCTCCACCCACCTCTACTTCTGTCTCTGAGACTCTGCTGACGCTCAGTTTAAAGGGACTTCCTTTAATGTGCTGGTCATACAGACGGAGTGCCAGCGAGAAGTCGCCCTCCTTCGGCACGATATACACAAACTCATACGTCCCATTCTTGTGGTCCACTATTTCACCATCCACTATGCTGCCATCTGGCGTGAAAACCTGGATCAAAAACATAAGCACTGGTCAGCAATGTTTATGGAAGGGTTGATAAAAATATATTTGATTTGAGTCGCAGTGGGAAACAAACCTCAGCAGAAAGGATTGCATTGCCACTCTTGCAGGCTCCGCCTGTCTTGTCTCTTGTCACTATAGTAACTGATGCAGGGTGCCCTACAATGCATTGCTCAAGGCCTGTGCCCATTGCCTCGCTCTGGCTCGCCACCGCGCTGAAGAAGAGAGCGGCAGAAATGGTAGAAATTGCATACAAATTGTTTGAGCACAAGTTGTTTACCTTGTGTTCGTCTCACCTGGTCGTGACGATGGTCCCAAGGTTGTGTATGGACTTCCTCATCCCGTCCGTCTCCATCACCAGATCCAGCTGGTCGTTCTCTTCTGGTTGACATTGACGGCCAAGGCCAACTAATTCTTCCATCCTCTCCTGCAGCTCCCGCTCCACCTGAAGGTTCGCCACGCAAGCCTCCCCAGCTAGAGCCTCCTCGGACTGGGTACAGGAGGCTGTGATGTCGCCTTCTCCCCGGACAAGGCCGTCCACCTGGGCTTGGAGGACCTGTAGACATGGTAGATATTTTTTTGGGCCTATCATTAGGGTTTTCTATTATTATTTGCTTGCATTATTATGTGAAATAAATACTTTCCCACGACAACAAACTCAAAAAACTTGCTGTTGCTTCAGTCAGTCGTTCAGGCAGAGGCTGTGCCAAAACGGCTCCACAGCGACCCCTAGAAAAGGTCAAACGACCCTCCCCATTGGACTCATTTTCACCTAGGTATGAAAATTGCAACTCATGTTTATCATATCAGGATCTACCAAAAAGTCTCTTCAATCGCTATGATTGAAACCTAACAGGCCATTTCTTATTAAATGGGACATTCTCAGGTGTTGTATTTGAACTACCTCCTTGAGTTATAAACCGATCAACTTCAAATGTAATGTCTGACATTTTAAGATCATACAGATTAAAAGTTATCAAATGCTTGATGTTTTGATGAACGGTCTGGATGGTCTAGGACGCCGCATATTGATGTCTCGCCATATTACATTAAATTGTCATATTTTCACTATTTACGTTCCGATCGGCCCCAAATTTCACATGTTGGATGAAGTTCCCACCTTCAAAAATCTTTTTCCATGGTGCCACCTAATGGCAACAAGACGTGATATGTTTTATATTTAGATACCGTTAGTCAAACAGGTGTCAAATTGATGATAAGTTGATGATGCATGGTTGTGAAGAATTGGATTTCTCGTCCAATGTCGTGGTAATGGCAGTGCAATGAATTTTACAGAAACAATAAGTTATTATTGAGAGGATAGATATGAACAAAGATTAAGGGAATCTGGTTCACATGTAAAAGGTTGAGTTAAGATGTTGTATATGGGTCATCCTTAAGACAGATGAAGTAATTATTGTTGGTGACTGTAACATTAATACGACTTTAACACGTAGATAAAGGTAACGATAGTCTTCGTACTGCCTTTGCCCTAATTTGTTGGTTTCAGTCAGTTTGTTCATGAGCCCACTCACTCTTATAATCACACCCTGACTAACGACTTTGCATGACGTGTATACACATACACATACACGGGTGTTCATAACATCCCTGTCCATTGTCAAATCTGTCCCAAACGTCACATTTTGATAAGAGTCTCGCCTTGAAAATCTCCATGTGACAATATTCAGTGAGAGGGACAGCGCCAGCTGCTGGCAACAAGAAGTACGCGTCAGGTGATACATGTATTTTGAATAATATAAAATGTATGACTCATTCTCACATGCAAGCGATCAGAAGTCCAGCGGTGGCTGGTGCATGACCCGTTGGGCAGCAGGGCGCAAAGGGCCCGATCAACAGTGCTTGCAGCTTTAATAATCATTGATGTTTTTAAAAAGGTTAAGCAGAACCAAGCATCTCAGCAAGAAAGCATGTGTGCACCTTCTGCTTTAGTCCATATGTAACCTCCAGCTCCATCAGCAGAACACTCTTGCGGACATCCAGCTGCTTGTGCAGATCGTAAAAGCTCGACTGGATGTCCTCTTCGATGGAGACTTTCTGATTGGTCAGCTGTTGGAGGATCTCTTTAACGAGCGACAGAGCGTCTGAAATGTGAGGCAGTCTGGGGAGACAAAAAGAGAGGAAAACTCCTTTGGATCTTAACAGAAGTTCATACGGGTGGAGAAATCCAGCAGCAAAAGAGGCTCCACCTGTTCTGGATGGTCTCCAGTTGCTCCTGTAGCTGGTTGCGATGATTCTCCAGGGCCTCGCTGAGGGGCACCTTAGGGTGGCCCTCATGGTCCGACACACAGTCCTCACACAGCGGACTCTCACAGGCTGAACAGTACAGGTCTGCTACCTGCAGGTGATGGTAAGCATGGACGAAAAGACTAAAATAGGGGGTAGAGGGTCCAGATAGAATTGATATTATATTTATCAATATACAGTATTTATGAGAGTTGGTTATACAGGAAAAGGATTCACCTCTTCTGCCGCTAAGGAAAGTTATTAAAAGGGATTTTGGGTTGTTGGTGTTTTACTGACTTGTATAGCTTCCGGCCCACCCAAAAGGTCCCACCTGATGTTGAGGTTTAGCAGCTCTTGGGTTTTTTGTTTTTTTTATCTTTCCTTCAGCTCCTGTTTGTCTGACTGTCAGCAGGATTAGTGAAGAAGCACTTGATGAATTCTTTGAAATGAATGAGGTCATGTGACAGGAATTTCTTTTTTATGGAGTGGATCCAGATAAAGGGGAGGAGTCAGGATATGTCATTTTTTCTACTTTATTAAATCGATATCTTTAATTAAATTGATATCTGTATTTTCTGTAATCGCCTGAAAGTCTCTTGAGTCGCTTCATAGCCCGGCTTTAAGAATTAAAATGAACTAATCAGCCATAATATTAGAAAACTGCCTTATATAGCGGTGTAGGGTTTTTTTCTTTCATGAAAACAGTGATATCGCTGCTTGTTCTAACACCTTTCTATCAGAACCAGCATTACATTTTTCAGTTATATGTGCTACAACAACAAGCAAGAGGAGCTCTTATATAAGATCTGTTGCCACAGCCTATCCTTCACTCCTGATGTGTTTCAATGATATAACGGCATCTTGTGAGTTGGCCTTATATCAGTAAAATGGATCCGACTTTCTTATATGAGAGTTAGCACTCAAGAGCAGAAGTAGGAATACAGTCGTGTACAAAATAACTCTGGTTAAACCAGAAGTTCTGATTCAATCCCTTCAGAGGAAGTACAGGTGAAAAAGTACAGACTCAAGTACTGCAGCTTCATCACCTACTCTGTGCCTGCATTTTCCCCGCATGCTCTCTGTCTTTGTCACTAGATTCCCATTTAGCACTTTTATACACATTACAAGTGGAGTAAGCACTTGCTGGATTAGAAAGCAGTCATTCAAAATGGGATTGTCCTTTTTGAGAGGTTTTATGTGATACAAAGACTATTTTACAAGTAGACTAGTAAAAGTAAAAACTATTAAATTGAAAGGTAGTATTGTAAAGTTAAACGTAGTGGCATGAACATAAAACACTACATATGTATATATGTATAAAAAGCAAAAAAAAAAGTATGACAGTACAAAAGTACAATAGATTATAAAAGTAGCCTTCATGTTAACGGAAAACAGTTTGTAGTTCATTTTGTTTCTTCAAACAAGATGTCAGGACAACACTCTATGACCCAATATTAATCAACTAAAGTAATGAGTCAAAAAACAAGACAGAATGTAAACTATTACTATGTGAATGTAGACTATTACTATGTGAATGTAGACTATTACTATGTGAATGTAAACTATTACTATGTGAATGTAGACTATTACTATGTGAATGTAGACTATTACTATGTGAATGTAGACTATTACTATGTGAATGTACACTATTACAGACTATTACTATGTGAATGTACACTATTACTATGTGAATGTACACTATTACTATGTGAATATAAACTATTACTATGTGAATGTAGACTATTACTATGTGAATGTACACTATTACTATGTGAATGTA
>VRLP01006454.1:0-7500 GCA_009660295.1 Lophius piscatorius
ACGACTTAGTATCTCATGGTAATGACTTAATAAAGTGTTGGAACGACTTAGTATCTCATGGTAATGACCTAATAATGTGTTGGAACGACTTAGTATCTCATGGTAATGACTTAATAAAGTGTTGGTACGACTTAGTATCTCATGGTAATGACTTAATAAAGTGTTGGAACGACTTAGTATCTCATGGTAATGACCTAATAAAGTGTTTGAACGACTTAGTATCTCATGGTAATAACCTAATAATGTGTTGGAACGACTTAGTATCTCATGGTAATGACTTAATAAAGTGTTGGAACGACTTAGTATCTCATGGTAATGACCTAATAATGTGTTGGAACGACTTAGTATCTCATGGTAATGACTTAATAAAGTGTTTGAATGACTTAGTATTCCGTGGCAGAATCATGTTTTTACAGTGCAGCAGATGCAGACAAGAACCACGACCATCTCCTACATCCCTCAGTTGTGTAGCTAAAATATTTTTGCTTGAATCCCCTCCTTCACCTCGAGAGGCAAACATAAAGGAAAAAAAGCTCGGCGGGACGGAGTGAGGAGTCGGTTTGATTCAAATTGGTCGGGTTATTACGCCGCCATTTGCATAATTTGTACGGAGGGAGCGGAGAGAACTGATTAGAGCAAATGTCACAGCGGATTCACATTTCCGAGGGGGCTGATTGGACGTGACGCTTCCAAATGAGCCTCCGGGACACATGAAGAAGTCTGGAGAGGATGAGACGAAAGGAAAGGGAGGAAGGTGGTGAAGAGGGCGAGCTGGGAAGCATCGCAGCGCCATTTTTATGTCAGAGAGGTAGGAAATCAAAGCTCGCTGGAGTCTATCTCTTACATCTCATGAAGCTCTTTTTATTTTCATAAAGCATTTGTGTCCCGCGGCGAGATCAAGGATTCACCCCAATAAAAGGGTCGACACAGCCGGGCAGGAGGAGGCGCTGTCAGAAGAAGGTTATTAGCCAAGTCAAGCCCCCAGCCTTCAAAGACCCTCTCCTTTTATTATGGAACATTGTTTCCTCTCACAGACGTTTTTTCTTCTCCTCGCAGACAGAAATAGAACATTATAGTTTTACTCTTCTGTGCCCGGTTGTGAAAAACGGACCAGAACCACGTCATCGTGTCACTTTCAGGCGTTACTTGTCCCTGGAGACGCCTGAGGGGTCGTCATCACGAGAGACTCTCAATGGTTGTGTTCGCTCTTCTTCACGACACCTGATCCCCGGTTCACCGGAAACAATTAGAGCCCGATTATAAAACAATCTGGTCGTCAAACTCCTTCTGTCGGGTCTAAACCCGAGCCCAGGCCGGTCTTAAGCTGGCTGAAAGCTCCTAGGCTAGTCTGAAGCTGGTCTTAAGCTTATCGAGAGTTCGTCCAAAGCTGGTCAAAGGTCTGGTCTAAAGCTGGTCTGAAGCTCTAAGGCCAGTCTAAAGATGGTCATAGGTCCAAAACTGTCCTGCATCCGGTCTAAGGCTTGTAAAAAGCTGGTTTAAAGCTGTCCAAGGCCTGTTTAAAGCCTGGTCTAAGGTCGTTCTGAGGTCGTTCTGAGGTCGTTCTGAGGCCAGAAAATTCCTCCATCCATCCCTGCTGGAGGGTTTGGGGGATGAAGACGTATAAACGGGCGTACGGCAATCAAGTCTTGAAGTATGACATCATCACCAAACAGCGATCGAGTCTTAAAGTATGACATCATCACCAAACAGCGATCGAGTCTTGAAGTATGACATCATCACCAAACAGCGATGACTCGTCTGGGACTCTCCTCGACACCAGTCAGGAAAGTCTAGCATGTTCGAATCATCAGGAGGTTCAAATCCCTCCTGACGTGTTATGATGTCACTCATAGGATGACAGAGTGAACGAACATGGCAGCATGAGAGTGAGGCGGGAGAACGAACCCACTGAACTCTGAGGGTTATAGGCTTTTTGTCGAAAGTGGCGGAGAGATGATGAAGAAACCATCAAAGATGAAGAGTAAATTGTTGCGTAATAACTATTTTGTGTTTTTCCGCCGATGGAAGATCAAGTAGAACGCAAAACCTCGGCACCAAAGTGAGCATGAAGGTCCGACTTTTGAAAGTGATGGATTCTCTCTGCAGCGCTGCGAGGCGACCGATCCGCATTGGCGGGAAAAGCTGATTGGAACACATCCAGCGCTGCCCGGACCTCAGAATCCCCAGAAACACTTGCAGCCATTCGGTCTCCAACATATTCAAAGACTATAATGTTCAAAAGAATAATTTGAGGAAGACGACGGATCGTTGAAGAGAGAACATCAAACTTGAATGAACTCAAGCTGAATCACTTTTTAAATGCGGTTTTCTCTACGGTCGGCGTTTTAGAAATCGAGAGAAGCAGAAAATGTGTTTCCATGAGGATGAAGACGAAGAAGAAGAAGAAGTATCGCTCTTCCTCCTCTTCTACCTCCTCCGCGTCGCCGCCGGTCCTGCGAGGCAGTCAGGGAGCGTTTAGCGGCTCAGACCTTCCAGCTGCATCTGTGGCCGACGGTTGAAGAATCCCAGACCCCGTCTCCTCGGGCCGGTTCTGCATCTTCTGACGCAGCAGATTAGTTCTAGCTGACAAACCGAATAACAATCAGCCGTAATAAGAGACGACAGGAAGCTACAACAACACCGGGTCTGCCAACCGTCTTGACTTTTTATCGTCTGTCACCACACATCTCCAAACCCAGTGTGTGGAAACTCTGCTGCGCCGAAACTACAGGACCGATGGCGTGCAGGGAATGACAACAGTTACGATGTTTTGGGAAATCCTCTCAAACAAGCGGCCCATAACCGACGGGACGGGTACCGCCGCTCGTCCTTCAACCATCACAGCTGATGGAAGTAGAAAGCCCTCAGACGGCGGGACACGCCGCTGTTGTCGCCAGATCCAAAACAGTTTCCAGGCCATGTCAAAACAAAATCCTGCACCAATCTCAGAAAGGATTAAAACAAACAATCTTCAAACGTCATTTATCTGTTTTAAAATACATTTATTTACGTAGCATAAATGCTCACACATGTTCGCTGGAAGATCGGAACAAAGGCCCGCCTTCGCAGTTTAGACACCATGACTGACAAATAAGAATGATGTTGTTTTTAAATGTTGTCCGCTGGCCACACGTCGGTTGATCGGCAGTTTTTAAGCGCAGAAAACTCGGCGCTTCGGGATTCTTTTTGTGGTCACGGATTAAGAACGGAGAAAAAAAACCCCCGTCAAAAGAGCGATAATAAATCTAATTTTATTGAATTAAGTCGAATGTCCTCTCTCGTCATTCTGACACCGATTCATGTAAACTCTTACTTCCTGATTCCAGTCCAAGACAACCGACTCTCCCCGGAAAATATAAACCTGAATCATTACACCCCGGAAAAGTCTGGGCTGTTACGGAATCTTCATCGCCGATGAAGATTCCTGCTGCCGCCGCATTCACCTCACAGCCTTCGCGTTAACGCGATAACTCAAAAACAATTACATGGATCATTTGCAGATTCTCTACCAACATAGATCTGAGTGTGAGGAAGAAGTGGATGGATTTTGGCAAAGGTAAGTCGTATATATCCGACACTAGGGGGAGTTCTATCTCTAAGAGTTTTTTAGTCCAAATTCGTTCAATTCTCCTATAATATTATACTTTTATTTAAAAACTCCATATTTTACTTACAGGAATCGTTTTTTACAAACAACTACTGTCAACATAACTTTACATTTAATTGGAGCCGTTAAATCAGGAAGATTGCTTGTACAACGCAGGGTTTGGGGGACTTTTCCGGGACATACCCTGGCTTTTCTTAGCCCCTAAACTTTGGATTGTCCAACTCCAGATCGGATCATCGATTCATCATCGACGTCCTTCTAAGATTATCCTTCATTTTTGAGTCATGAAGTCCCAGAGTGATAGTTTTCACTTTGATCTTTTTTGGTTTGTAAATCTAAATGAACATTTCTATGGCTTTGAAAACACGTCCAAGATTTGGTTCAGGATAAGAAGTCTTGTCTTTTTCAGGTTCTGGGGTGATAAATATTCTTGACTGAGGTTAAACTGATTGAAAATGAGCGGCGAGGAAGACTAGGCGTCTCTGCGGAGGATTAATAGAGCTTGAAAGTCGACAGGATCCGCTTTTATAGATCCAGTTTTATAGATCCAGTCGTGTTTCCTCACAAACGCAGCGGCTCTGAATCATAAAAGTCTGAAATGGCGTGACGGCGGCGCGTGATTGATTCTCAGATCCCCCCAAACATCAAATAGTCTGGAGGTCCATCACTCAGCCGCCGCAGACGTTTACAGCCACTGAGGTGTCGCTGCTCCGCCTTCACCTCAACACCACCAACACTTATACGATGAGATATCGTATAAGTGTTTACTTAGACCTGAAGGTTTACTTCAGGTCTAAGTAAACCTGAAGTCTTAGACGATAGGAACCCACAAACAGAGAAGTTTTTTATTCCTGAAGGAAAACTAGATCTTTTATGTTTAAAGTTAAACAATGGGATTAACTCCAAATATCATCCCTGATTGGAATTTTTGGAGGTGTTCGGTAACAACTCATAAATGGAGGGTTGGAGTCTGACGATTAATCACTTTTCTGATTGAAGACGCTTCGGTGACATCACCTTGGGGCGGAAGTTCTGGAGGAGGAGCTGGGGTCTCGGTGCTGATCAGGGATGCAGAAGTGGAAGGAGAAAGGAAATGAGGAGAGATGAATGGTTCCAGAGTATTTGTGAGATACCCAGAGAGTTTGTTGTTGGAGGCTCACAGTAACTTAAACTAATGGATCAGATCTTCCTAAAAAAAAAACCATCTGTTGTTGGGTTCTGATGAGCCTCGGCGGAGGTTTTCCTTCGCTCTAGATTTTGGTGTATCTTCGGTGACGCCTCCAACCTTTGGGCGTATAACTTCCAGCTGGATTGGTCTCAGGGGACTTTTTGGTCTCCTCCATCTGCTGCTGGTGACGAACCATCTCCAGGTCTTTCTCTTTTATGATCTCGTCTTTGGCCCAGATGTCTTCTAGCAGCCAGGACTGATAACCTTCAGCCACTAACTTCAGGTAGTTGGTCTTGTCCTTGTTCTCGGGTCGTAGCTGGTTGTAACTGGATTTGGTAGCACCAGACGGTATCTCCTGCCTGGTCTCCAGCTGCTGTTTGAGCTCCTCAATCTTCTGTTGGTGAAGAGCTACCTCCATGTTTTTCTCCCTTATTGTGTCATCTCTGCTCAGAATGTCCTCCTCCACTTCCCTCAGCCTGGTCCGAAGATTTTCCACAAGTACCTTCAGGTTTTTGGTCTCCTCATGTAGGACCACCAGTTCATCGCGTTGTCTTTTCTTACCACCCTTTTGTTGACCCTCAAGGTGAGCTATTTTTGCCCTGGGCTCTTCAGCAGAGAAACGATTAACCGTAGGTTGTTGATGGGATGCTTCCTGTGACGGAGGCGTGATGAAACAGTTCACACCCATAGGTTGGTGAGGGCAGACTTCCTGTGGCGGAGGGGTGGGGAGATAGTTTAAAGCCATGGGGTGGTGATGGTAGACTTCCTGCGATGGAGCAGCAGAGAAAAAATTCACCCCCATAGGTTGGTGTAGGTAGACTTCCAGTGGTGGAGCGGTGTTGAGATAGTTTAAACCCATAGGTTGATGAGGGTGGACTTCCTGTGACGGGTTGGGGGTCCTCAAACAGACTTTGAGATGAAGGCTCTGAAACTCAGGTCTTGCTACAATCTGATTATTCCTTTCGGTTGTAGTACACAATCAGATGATTGTCATGTCCTGAATAAATAGACCTGAATCATCACTGCCTTTGATCTATATCATTGATCTGTATCATTTGATCTCTGCCTTTTATCATGATCGATTTATCATGTGATCTCTGGCATTAATGAGATAATTTAAGCCTTTGATCTCTGGCTTTGACCAGATAATTTGATGTCCGGCTTTAATGAGATCATTTGAGCCTTTGATCTCTGGCTTTGATGAGGTCAATTGATCATGTGATGTCTGACTAAATGCTTTTAACTAATATCACAATGGATCATTTAAAATCATTTTCAGGATTTTAAACCTTTACGTTCTGGTGCTGATGTGTGTGTGACAAAGACAATCGGAGTGAGGGATTATAACTGCTCTACTGTTTTTTTCTCAGATGCCAGTGAGTAAAATATGAACTTTGAGATTAAAATAGTAAATAAATCCGAACAAGTTGATTCATTTGCATCAAATTCGGACTAAATCAGACAAACGACTAGGAAGTTTTTTCTGAAAAACAGTATTTTTGTCAAACAGCGCCCCCTAGGTGATCAAATATGAACTATTAGATTCTAAAACGATACAACATAAATCTCCTCAGGGTGATTCACATCAACAAAATGTGGAAAAATCGGACAAACGGTTGAAAACTTATGGCCCGAAGACCTTCGGAGACAAAGCTCCCCCTAGAGGCAGAAAAATAAAACCGAACTTTCCCAAAATCAATCCAGCCCTTCCTCACACTGAGCGTTTATGAAGGTATAAAATTGGAAAATGATCCGTGAAATAGCTTTTGGGTTGTCGGGTTAACGTGAAGGAACTGCTGACGCGGCGAAGACGATTCCAAAAAAACATCCCCCGACTTCTCAGGGTCACATTAACATATTATGGGATGAAACGCACAAGCCTTCCAAAGAACCCGAGCCGATAACATCGTCACGTCCAGAACTATCCAGCGAGAATAAAAAGCTGAAGAGACCAAGTTTAAAATACACAACAGATGCGCTCATAAAAGTCTCCCTCTGGCGTGCGAGGGGTTAAACGATGATGGACGGCCCTCAGGACCAGGCTTTCCGCGGGACCTCGCGGCCCGCGTCTGCGACCTCTGCTGTATTTAGTCTGATAATAAACCCGGGAGAGACAGAGGCGGCCTCGCCGGCGCACCACAACACCTTGGCAATTCAACACACATGTTCTTTGGCGCGCTGGGCCGCCGCCTCGGGGCAGAACCTCCACCAGCATGTGGAAGAAGTTTTCCACTCAGATGGACGTCCAGTAACTCCGGCGCGGCGGCCCGGAGCCAGATTCTAAATCTGTGGTATTAGGCATCGAGGCCAGCTGTGGATTAACGCAATTTGCACCTTTTCCCCGCTCAGGTGTGACACCGACGCCGCCACGGAGGTCCGGCTCCTCGCATTCGGCCTGTGGCCCCGGTCCTCGCCGCCGTGAGGACCGGGGCCACAAGCTCAGGTTCTGTTACCGTAGATATCGCGTTTACAAAGAGTAAATTCAATTCGGGGGCCATAATGAAATCAGAGCGAGAGAATCTAATTTAGCGTCCGCGTCTCCGCTTGCTGTTTTCAAACGCTTCAACAACTTCTCCGGGCGATTCCTTTCATCGGCGCTGAGCGGAGACACTGAGGCATTCATAACCTTTTCTCACACATCCTGTCTTCTAGCCGTCACTTGGAGGTGGGGAGCGAAACATAACAAGCTGAAGGTATCGGAGATCTGAGAGCATCTGTCAGACGG
>VRLP01006454.1:12500-28359 GCA_009660295.1 Lophius piscatorius
ACTTATCATCAATAAGGATATTTAAGGTTTAATTAATGGTGACTCGATGTTCTCTAACTCTTGTGTAAATTTGTTACCAACGAGTAGAAGGGCTGCTGTTTTCCCAGCATGCATGAGGGCCCGTGCTCAGAGCCTGTGGATGGACCCGTATGGACCATCTGAACCATAGAGCTCTATGTCAGACGCCTCTTGTCCTCACCAGTCAACGTCAGCGCATTCCCAGCATGAGTGAACACAATACAAGCCAGGGGTCACCCCGGGGTCACCCGCCCGTCAGTGGATTAACATTTAAAGTCTGTGCCTGAGCCAAAAACAACGCTGAGACGGACACCAGGACTCCTCTCTGCTTACACAAGATAAATATTACAGAGTCATTACGGTCCCTCAGACGTCAGACAAGAAGCCTCGCTGCTGGTCGTTGAGACTCGCTCTCTGAGGCGAGGGCGCTTTCATCCGGTCAGTGATGCTCATGGAGACTGAGTCATGTGACGGCGACGGATTCTGATTGTGAACGATGGGTCATCAGTCGTTCAGCTTTAAGCTGACGGAAAAACAGATTCTTTAACTGCATGTTTACATCTGTGAAACTGTTTCACTGTGTGAACCTGGACTGTGTCTGTGTGAACCTGGACTGTCTGTGTGAACCTGGACTGTGTCTGTGTGAACCTGGACTGTGTCTGTGTGAACCTGGACTGTGTCTGTGTGAACCTGGGCTGTGTGTCTGTGTGAACCTGGACTGTGTCTGTGTGAACCTGGACTGTGTCTGTGTGAACCTGGACTGTGTCTGTGTGAACCTGGACTGTGTGTTCCTGCAGAGAGGGCGTTGACAGCAGGATGGCGATGGTTTGCCTCACAGACTTTGAGGAGTACGCTAAGCAGCATCTCTCCAAGGCCACCTGGGATTATTACGCAGCGGGAGCCGACGACTGCTGCACCAGAGACGACAACCTGCTGGCCTACAAACGGTACGTCGCCCAGAACGTCACAGATACCCAGTATGAACATAAAATAATAATAATACAGGGAACAAATGTTTATTTAAGGACAAAATCAGCAGAAAAAAATGAATAAGATGAAAAAAAGGTGGGGGGGGGCTATATATGTTTGTGTATATATACACAAACATATATAGACACATACACTCAAATATATATACGCAATCCGAAATAAAGAAATAAATATAAAATACACATTTAAGTTTTAATACAGGAATACAATTAGAAGAACACACATGGTGTGAATGTAAAAATAATAATAAAAATAAAATGGAAAAATATAACAATGAATAAAGAGAATAGTAAAAAATAGATTATATTCTTACTAAGTACTAGGAATTTTTTTTGTTTAATAGATATTAAGTATTAAATGCAACAAAAATACGTTTTTCAAGAAAGATCAATTTAAAAGAAAACAATTGTTCATCCAAACATGGTCATGGGCTGAACTTACTTTATTTCACTCGACCTCATGCATTAATGAATATATTAAAGTAACAGAATAAAAATCCTTTTTTTTTTGAGTCCATCTTCTGAAAGAACTGGTTTCCAAACGACGTCAGGAAATTTTTACATTCAGACAGATTGGCCTAAGTTAAATTCATATATATATATATATATATATATATATATATATCCTGGTCTTTTACCCCTATGCACACAAAAGATCTTGCCTCTCAGCACCGGACCTCCACCCACTCTCCCTCCTCATCCTCTGCTACTCCTTCTCTTTACATCTCTTTACATCAGGATCCGTCTGAGGCCTCGTATCCTCAGGGACGTGTCGGTCAGCGACACACGGACCACCGTTCAGGGGACAGAGATCAGCTTCCCGGTTGGAATCGCACCCACCGCTTTCCACTGCCTGGCCTGGCATGAAGGGGAGCTCGCCACGGCTCGGGGTGAGGACTGTGCGTCCGTGTGTGATGAAGAGAGCGATACAGAACAGGATCGGGTCTGTGAGTCGACCCAGAGCCAATGAAAACCCACTTTTATACAGTAATGATGAAGGGCGGAGTGATGAAGGTACCTGTAGGGACAAACGGTAGGGGGCTGAGAACGACTCCTGGACCCTGAATTGGAGACGGATCTTCTTCATGTGGGTCACTGAAGAGAAGCATAGGAGAACAAAGATGGTAGCCGCGCCCCACATGCCTATAGACCCAAAAAACATTTACAGTGACCGCCTTCAGCTCGGTTTCAGCAGAACCAAGGAGTTCTGGGTGGACTACGAAGCTTTAAGAAGTCCTACGAAGTCGTCGCTGACAACGATGGTTCATCCCTGAAAGCCCCCGATCCTCCTTATAGTATTATAGTGAAATAATATTTATATAAGATAGATCCCTTACGTAGATTCATGAGTCAATTTGGACACATTTGCACGTAGAGTTGAGAAATAATAGTCAAAAAACTGTGTTAAAAAAAAAATCTCCCCTGGTGTGAGAAATATTAACGTAAAAAAGGGAAAATACAAGTTAGATCTTCTCACGGCGGTTTATTGGAGGTCAATTTGGACTAAATCGGACCAAATGGTTGGAAGTAATCTCCCAAAAACAGTGTTTTTCATAACAAAGCTCCCCTAGTGGGTACTATAGGAACTATTAGAGTAAAATATGAAATAATACCAGTTAGATCTCCTTCAGTTGTTTCATATTCACCAAATTTGGACTAAATTGGACCAACGGTCGAGAAATTATGACCCGAAAACTGGGATTTCGGAGATAAAGCGCCTCTAGTGGAGGAAAAATGTAACTGACCTTTCCTGACATCAATCCAGGTCAGTTGTTTGACTTTATATAAGATCCTGCACTGCTTAAAAAAATATGATATGATAAAAAGTGAATATATGGAGTATTGGTAATAAGTGTATAATCAGATCAGAATGAAATTGTTGTTTTTTTGTACGTTAGCTCACAGAGGGGGCGGGGCATCTTCTATGTGGCCCGCCTTGTTGCTCTGTTGTTTGTACTGTGACTGGACTTTTTACGTTTTAAGCTGAAGTGGAAAGAGATGATGAATAAGTTGTTCCTGGATAGCTTCTTTTTTTATTTGTGTGTTTTGACCAATGGAGGATCGGAGTTATTAATAAGCAGAAGAAACGGACGGCTACACAGCGGAGGTGAGTTGGACACATTGACTTTGAAGAACTTTAGACCGGCCACAGCTTCTCCGTTTACACTTTCCCGCCAAAAAAGAGTTACATGCTTGAATATTTAATTGGACCGCCTTTCGCTTTGATTACAAAAGGCCCACATTGCAAAGATTCTCAATGCGGTCCAGGTCTGGACTTTGTGGAGGCCGATCCATGCCGGTGAAAATGATGTCTCTTGCTCCCTGAACAACTCTGTCCCAATTAGAGTCCGATGAATCCTGGCGTTGTCATCTGTGAATACGCCCTTGTCATCAGGAAAGAAAACATCCACTGATGGAAAAACCTGCTCGCCGGTATAATCGCCGAATTCCTTGGGCCCATAATGTTGCTGAACCTGGACCTGACCAACTGGACTTACCCCAGATCAGAACGCTGCCCCCAGAGGCTGTACGGTAGGTGCTAGGCATGAGGGGAGCATCTCCTCGCCCGCCTCTCTTCTTACCCTGATGCGCCCATCACTCTGGAACTGGGTCAATTTGGACTCATGACCTTTTTTGCCGTCGCTCCAGAGTCCGATCTTTACACTCCGTAGAGAACTGAAGCCTTTTTTCTCGACTAGCCTCACTTATCAGTGGTTTCCTAAAGGCTACACAGCCGTTTAGTCTAAATCCCTGGAGTTCCAAACTCAAAGACTGCAGAGAGTTCTACTGTTGACGTTTTCACGATCTGATTTCACTAGACCAACCGGTTCCTGCTCAGCCAGGAGGTGGAGGAGGTGATGGACTTGTCCTTGAACAAGTCCATCACCCTAGAGCACTGCAAGGAACCAAAGTCAAGGTTGTTCATCTGACTGACCAGGTTGTGGGGGGTGACCATGTTAAATGTATGGATGGGATGGACTCCAACCTGAACTCTAACCATTTCTCCACCTCCCAGCCACAGAGTCCCTCAACACCTGCTACATCACCAGCACCTACTCCACCTGCTCAGTGGAGGAGATCGTGGAGGCAGCGCCCAGCGGGTACCGCTGGTTCCAGCTGTACGTGTACCGGGACCGGAAGCTATCAGAACAAATCGTACAGCGGGTGGAGGCCCTCGGCTTCAAGGCCCTCGTCCTCACCGTGGATGTCCCTTACACCGGGAAGCGACGGGACGACATCCGCAACCAGTTCAAGCTGCCGCCGCATCTTAGGGTCAAAAACTTTGACGGAGTTTTCCAGGTAGGACTTTTATCACTGAGGCGGGATCAAAGTTGGTGTTAACAAGTTAAAGGTGCAGTGTGTGAAATTTAGTGGCAGCTATTGGTTTAGTTCTCAGCACAGCTCACCCTCCCCTACCCAAGAATCTACGGTGGTCTTCACGTGGGGAAAGATGTATTTAGATATGGTACTGGTACGCAGGTATACAGGCCCACTTTAAGATTATACGCAGTATACTGTACTTCTAATTATACTTTAACTGGTAGAGTAGTAAACTCTGAGTACACGGCTTGTGTAGATCTAAGGCTGATTTTGTACTAAAAGTATTATGATAATGTCCTTTATTAATCAAACATATAATCACTACAAGGATATTTGGGTTCAGGGTCTGGATCATGGACCCTAAATCCTGTAGACCACTAGGCTCGACCCAACAACCTGATAACCTTCTGGTTGGGGGTGGACCACTCTTCCCACTGAACCAGGGGGAAGAGTTACTTTACAAGTAAACATGTAAAGAATGTGACATCAAATACATTTCTAGGTGAAATGTCTGATACAAGATTATGTAACAGGACTTTTCCAGTGCAACCAGTACTTACAGAACTTGTACCGCTTGATCGACTAGAATGAGACGGCTGTCGCGGAGGAGTACGGGATCCCCGCCAACAACTTGGACCCCTCCATCAGCTGGAAGGACGTGTACTGGCTGCAGTCGCTCACCCGCCTGCCCATTATCATCAAGGGGATCCTGACCAAGGAGGACGCAGAGTTGGCGGTGGAGCATGGCGTCCAAGGCATCATCGTGTCAAACCACGGCGGGAGGCAGCTGGATGGCGGCCCGGCGTCGGTACTTGTTGACCTTTTGTTCCCTCATGACATTTCGTATAGATAATTCGTCACGTTTACGTAAGGTGTTGGAAACACGTGAGATAGAAAGCTGCGGCCGCGTACTCTCTAAGGATGTAGTGATAGCAGAAGTAATCGAGTACAAGTATTAGCAGTAGTACTGTGGCGTTACTAGTTGTAGAAGTACTACAAGGTTGTAGCCATAACTTTATAGAGTATTAATAATGTGGAGGCAGGAGTGTTGCAAGAAGAGAGTTAAACTGGGCCTATCTCGGAAACACCCCAAATCCCCTGCGTTGTACAGAAGTACAAACAATTCCCCTGACTGATCTCCTCAAATTAAAAGTGAAGTTATGTCATGAAAATATAAAATCCATCACTGGCGTCCAGAAACATACAGGATCTACCGTGTTTGAAAAACCAGTTTAACGCCCTGGGAAGTTCTGCTTTAACATCTGCGGGTGGGTCTCGTTGACCCCTGTTGCGAACAGATTGACGCGCTGTCGGAGATCGTGGACACGGTTCAAGGCAGGATCGAGGTCTATCTGGACGGAGGAATCAGGACAGGAAGTGATGTGCTGAAATCGCTGGCCTTGGGAGCCAAATGTGTTTTCATTGGCCGGCCAGCAGTGTGGGGCCTTGCATACAAGGTACAAACAACACTGGTGTGTGTGTGTGTGTGTGTGTGTGTGTGTGTGTGTGTGTGTGTGTGTGTGTGTGTGTGTGTGTCACGGTTCCTTACATGGTTCCTCTCCTGTTTAGTTTTCATTCTGACCAACATTTACTCTACTGAGCGTTCGACCTCGATGGCTGACGTTAATCTTTGGGAGTCATTGCCAAAGTCGGGGGCGAAGGTTTTGATGTGACGTTGATTGGCAACTTCGGTCTTGGGTAGAAAACCAAGAATCCCGAATGTCTCAGAGGTTCGTTATGTTTTCTTTCAGGGTGACGAAGGTGTGAGGGAAGTACTGCAAATCTTAAACGACGAGTTCCGTCTGTCCATGGCTTTGTCAGGTGAGACATCTTATCAATAAAAGTATTTGCTCTCAGTTTTATGCTTCATTCATTCACTGTTGTTCAAATAAACAAAAGAAAGAAATGCATTTAGTTATGAAAACTTCAAATTGAATTGTCTTATTTTCTTAGTAAGTTTGAGGCATTCAGTTTTTTAAGTAAAGCCAACTTATTACATTTTACAGTTTAGAGCTTCATATTATTCAGCACTGAAAAAACAACGTAAAAGAACTAAAAAAGAAAGTATTTCCTCTTTATTAAAGGGGTTTCTTGCATTATTAAGCAGTTAAGTTGGTTTAACTTCAAATACTTGGGTTGATTCAACCTACTTGTAATGAGTCCAACTTCATTCCATAGAGTTGGTCCAACTACTTTTGAAGTAGTAAAATTATTCTACTAACTGGAAAAATCATGTGGAAATACGTTAATTATCTAATTAAATGAATCCAAAAGTTACTTGTTGAGTGAAACCAATTTGAAGAAGAACAGAAATTTAAGTTTCGGCATAGTTTGCGTAAAGGTTGGACGCAAAACATGACAAACTAACTCAAACGTATCAGTTCTTGTTTTCCCGATTAAATCTTGTAAAAGTGAATTTGTTGACTTTCATGCCAGTCCTTTTTTTTTGAGGTGTCTCTACTAAAACAATCGTTTATATTTACCTCCTTCAGGCTGCAGGAATATAGCAGAAATCAACAGGAACCTCATTCAGTTTGCTAAACTCTGAACGGCCAGCAGAGGGCGGCGCTGAGGACAAATATCGGCATCGACTGAACAGAACGTCCCGTTCTGAACTGGAGCCTGAGACACCAGCGCTACAGAGAAACTGAAAGTTGTCACTTCCTGTCAGGAAAACATGAATCACGTCTGATATCCTGTACGAATTTATACCGGAGGGTTTTGTCCTGAGGGCTGAGGGTCGACAGCTTTTCTTTTGGATTGGAGGGATTGGAGGGATTGGAGGGATTTTTTTTTTTTTACACTATCCTGGTTCAACTGTTAGGAATAACCCGATGCTGTTCTGATCCAATAAAATCCAGCTGAGGTGATGAAAACATGTTTCTCCTGAACTATTATTCACAAACTAGACAGAAACACCGATCGCCCCTAAGATTAAAGCCCAACCACAAGGGCTCTGACCCGTCGAAGCCCTGGACTCCAGCAGAACCTCTCAGAGTGTGCCGTGGTATCTGGTACCAAGATGTTAGCAGCAGATCCTTCAAGTCCTGGAAGTCCTGGAAGTTTCACAGTGGGGCCTCCATGAATCAGTCAGTTTTTTTTCCCGTCCAGAACATCCCACAGATGCTGGATTGGACTGAGATCTGGAGAATCGGGAGGCCGAGTCAACACCTTGAAGTGGTTGTTGTGTTCCTCGAACCATTCCTGAAGCATTCTTGGAATACCGTTTCCATGGGGGGGGGGACTTGATCTGCAGCAATGTTTAGGTAGAAGGTTTTAGAAGGTGACCAAGGACCATCTCCATGAATGTTTGGACCTAAGGTGGCCCAGTTGGACATGGTCCAAAAGATCCCACTGGCTTGTCTTCCTCCCACAATGCATCTTGGTGACATCTCTTCCTCACCTTTGGGCTTTGTGACCTTGACCGTGTTATTGGACTTTGAGTCCTTTAATGTCAGCACCAAGAAAAAAAACAAACAGAAAAACAAAACAACGGGAAAATCATTTCTTTGAATATTTTATTTCATTTATTAATTTTGTTTCTTAGAAAGTCTGATTTTACCACAAAATGACGAATCATTTGGTCAGGCAAGTTTTTAATCTGTAAAAAAAATAGATTTATGAAATTATTTCATGAGTGTATTTTGTTTTTCATGGAAAACATTACATTTATGTACATTTATGTATCATACGTACATTTATGATAAACCCTATTTTAGGTTAACCCTTTTTTGGTGTCATCAAGTTACATAATTCTGTTTAGTACCTCCTCACATACTTTAATATTAAAACTTACTCCAAAGCCGTGATTAATGCCTCCCCCTCGATGTCCCCCAGGGCTCCGTCCTCGGCCCCTTACTCTTTAACATCTACATGCTGCCACTGGGTCAGAATCCAAACAGGTCCAGTCACATTGTCCTATAAGAAGTAGAGACTGAAAAGGATCTGAAGCGGGACACAAGCATCACTATTCTGTCCTTCACAAACTCCAAGTATCGCTACAGAGTCCACGCAGAAAAAACCTCCAGGCCAGACGTGGACTTGAACCCGGAGCCTTAATGTGGCCATGTGAACATCCAAACATAAAAATGTGCTTGTGACGCCTCACTAACTTCACCGCCATCAGGGTGGTGAGACGCCGAGAGTCACAGACGGTGAGAAAGAAGGAGAAGTAAGACAGGAAGTGGCTGAGGTTGAGGCAGAGAAACGCGGATGCTCCCCCAGATGCTTTTATCTGTTCAACCGACTGGCAGCGGCGAAGCGGACTTTTCTCTCGCTCAGAGTTTCTACCAGGTCTGGTTGCTGGGACGGACAGGCTGGAGGGAGGTTTAGGAGCCGGTCTGCTGAGGAGGCTTTCTTCCAGGTAGGTCACCCTCGGACCGGTTGTAGATCCAGGTCTCCGTGGAGAACCAGCAGGAACATCTCCTGACGATAAAGGACCAACAAAAGTCCTCCAGGCTCGGTTCTTAATCTTTACTGAAGTAGACTGAAGAGTATCTTCTCACCTGAGGAAGAGAGAATAATCGGCAAAAGTACTCAAATGCGTTTTTTCTTTTTAAAGTACTCTCATGCCTTACCCAAGTAGTAGTACTGCAGTTCCTTGTGTTTTGGTTCATCTGCCTTCGGATGTCTGCGGTGTGAACTGTGAAGTTAAAAGGTTTTAATGTCATTTCTACCGACTGTTTTAGACAAAATCTACTTTATTGTTACGTAGAATTAGAGCCTAGAACTAATCCGGTTTTTCTCTGATGCCAGTACGAGCAATAACTTCGGTTTCAGCGGGGACATTTTGGTCCTGAACATGCTGTGAGGACACATCTGTCGTCCCTCGTCCGTGTCTGACACGTCTAACATATCTGTCGTCCTCTTCCGTCTGTCGTCCTCTTCCGTCTGTCGTCCTCTTCCTTCTGTCGTCCTCTTCCGTCTGTCGTCCTCTTCCTTCTGTCGTCCTCTTCCGTCTGTCGTCCTCTTCCGTCTGTCGTCCTCTTCCTTCTGTCGTCCTCTTCCGTCTGTCGTCCTCGTCCGTCTGTCGTGGACATCGTCTTTACGTTAAGGCACCTGGAAACTTTAACAAAGTCTCAGTCAGACAATCGAAACCTTGTACTCCAAGAAGAGTGAGTATCGCTAGAAGTACTCCTGCAGTAAAACGTCTTTACTCGAGTAGAAGTACAGTTACTAGGATATTAATTCATTTCACTCACGTTCAAGCGGCACCTTTTGACGCATCATTTGCATATTTACATTTACTGAAGTAGTTAGTCAAGTCAGTTAGTCAGTAAACGAATAATTCACCTTTTGGTGGTTATAATGTTATGGCTGAAAAGTGTATTAAGTAACATATTACTGTCAAATACCTCTGCAAAAATGAATTCTAGTGTTACTAAAATGTAACGAGTACAATTCAAGTACACACAAATACACCAGGCCCAGGTTGAATCCCCGCAAAAGTCCCCAATCCCCTGCGTTGCACAAGGAATCCCCCTGATTGAACTCTTGAAATTAAATATGATGTTATGTGTAATGTATTTAAAAAAATTAAAAAAAAACTCTCCCTACTGAGTAAAACACAAACTATTACAGTAAAATACTATATAATCCATTTTTGGAGATATGTCTCAAAAAACAGCAAAGGACAAAATAAAAAAAGACCAAATTGAAAAAAAAACAACAACAAAACAACAACAAATCATTATATGATAAATAAAGAATTCCTTTGAAGGGGGGTCAATTTAAAGAATGTTGAAAACAAACTGAATGAAACCTTTTAATCAAATGAGATAAAACCATTTATATATATATATATAAATAAATGATTTATATATAAATAAATGGTTTTCGTTCGTCACTAAATAACTCCGTTGGGCTAAACTTCATTTCTTTGGGTTCGATGAACTAAATTAGTGGTTGTTGGATCAACACTGTTGAATTAAGTTGGACCTATTCCAAGCAACTAAGTTGAATCAACCCATTTTATTAAGTTAGTCTAACATAATCGCTGCGCGCTGAAAGAAAACCCACGTGGAAATACCTTCAAAGATTGTGTTTAAGTTCGTTCTCATAGTTATGTTTTGAGTGATCTTTTGTCTCAATGCAGGAAGTCTCGCCAGCAGAACAACAGCCCCCAACCCCCAGAGGCCAATGACATAGGGTAAGGTGTTTTCCGGGCAGGAAGTCGGGTGGGGTGGGGTGGGTTTGGGGGGGACAAGGTACTATTACGTTTATTCTGCACCAAGAACCATAAGTCCGTTAATGAGCGATAGCAGGTTAACGGGTTGTCGAAAAGAAAATCAATTCTTCCTGGTTTTTGTGTGAGTTGCTCCTTTAAGTTAAACGTAGTTAATTGTCGGTTTGCACCACAAGGATTCGCTCACCTCAATTATTTATTCTCGACACACTGAGTCACTATCTCCGCCTCCTCCTCCGTAGGGAAAGTGGAGACGACGGCGGGCCGGGGAGGCTGAGTCGCAGATTGTCTCGTCTGGGCGGCAGGAATCAGTCCAGGGATCCTACCAGACCCCCGGGTCCGCCGGAAAGACCTCCTGCTCAACCGGACGCACCTTCTCCACCAGGTGCGTCTCCCTCACAGGTTATCTAAATGTACGTCCCAGGAGAAGCAGAGACCGATCGTTTCCCCTGTGGGCAGGAACGTGGAGACGGTGGCCAGAACATTCTGGTCTCCATGGACCAACAGACCAGCACCACAAAGGTTTTCATAGCTGTCAGGAAAATAACATCTCTGTACTTGGAACTCATTTGTATGTCATAGATCAAATGCCTCCTCCACACGCTCCACCTCCACCTCCCCCTCTGGTACCACCTCCAGTACCACCTCCGGTACCACCTCCGGTACCAACTTCTCTCCCTCCATCCGTGGAAACGGCACCAAAACACCCGGGCAAAGTCACAAAGCCCAAACTCCCCCGTCGGCCGCTGTCCAAGGTGTTCAGCAGCACCGAACACGGAGCAGCTGTTATGCAGGTATACTTCCATCCATGCATCGTTTTTGTTTCAGTCCTGATCAAGGTCACTTGGGCGGAGGTTGGATCCTATCCCAGATCACATCGGGCAAGAGGCGGAGTAGAACCTGAAAAAATTCTACCAGCTTTTACGCAATTCCTTTTCTATGCGCAGAACTAGATTTGAATGAAACCTTAAGTTTGTGTCACAACCAGAGGTAGAAGTGTGTATGGAGCTCCCTCTAGTGGACATCGGTGCTATTTACAAAGCCAAAATACCAGTTCGGGCCCATTTTGTGTCCACTTTCTATTCAACTGGTCCAGATGGAGAGTCCTCCTGGTTCTGTTCTCTAATATAATGATGTCAGAGCCTGTTCTGGCAGAGAATCCCTGCAGCAGCTTCTCAACATGATTATGACGAGACCCAGATAACGAGCTATCCACGTCTTTCTTTGACCTCAGGGCTTTGATGGTTTTCGGGTCGATGCGACTCTCTGTGACGTGGTCTTGGTTCCTGGGGACGGCGAGGAAACTTTCCCGGTCCACAGAGTCCTAATGGCTTCGTCCAGTGATTATTTCAAGGCCATGTTCACCGGTGAGTTGTGTCTAAGTCTGTCTTGCGTTTGTATCTACGGGGGGGGGGTACATGTAGTAGGGTCACATGATCCTACACATGATCCTACATGATCACATGTGATCACATGATCCTACATGATCACATGTGATCACATGATCATACATGTTCACATGTGATCACATGATCACATGATCCTACTACGGCCTGCTGTTCCTGGGGAATGTAGTTCATTCCACAGCAGGAGAAAGATCTTAGTCTGGAACTTTTGCACATTTCATCACTTCCTCTTTTCGGCTGTTTTGACTTTTCTGCATGTGTGTACTGTATGTGTGTACTGTATGTATGTACTGCATGTGTGTACTGTATGTATGTACTGTATGTGTGTACTGCATGTGTGTACTGTATGTGTGTACTGCATGTGTGTACTGTATGTATGTACTGCATGTGTGTACTGTATGTATGTACTGTATATGTGTACTGTATGTGTGTACTGCATGTGTGTACTGTATGTATGTACTGTATGTATGTACTGTAAGTGTGTACTGTATGTATGTACTGTATATGTGTACTGTATGTGTGTACTGCATGTGTGTACTGTATGTATGTACTGTATATGTGTACTGTATGTATGTACTGTATATGTGTACTATATGTGTGTACTGTATGTGTGTACTATGTGTGTACTGTATGTGTGTATGTCCCAGTTTCCCCTGTGACTTTCTGTCTCAGTGACTGTGTACTTTGTAACTTTTGAAACGAAGCGACCTGATTGGTTCCCCTCGTCTTTGTCTCTGTGTCCTGGTTTCCTCCCCCGTCCAGGAGGCATGAGGGAGAAGGAGATGACAGAGATCAAACTTCATGGGGTGACTAAACTGGGCTTGAAGAACATCATAGACTTCATCTACACCTCCAAGGTCAGCCTGGACATGGGGAACCTCCAGGACACGCTGGAGGCCGCAAACTTCCTGCAGGTCCTTCCCGTCCTCAAGTTCTGTAATCAGCTGCTGAGCAGCAAGGTGAGATGTCCCTCTGAGTTCATTTAATATTCATCTACTCTGGAGATCCTGTTAGAACCTCCTGAGGGCCTCAGCGACCTCCAACGACGTCCAACGACCTCTCTCCCAGGGCCAATTAAACCAGACAGGAGGATAATTCATTCATTCCCTTTTCCTCTTTGATACAGATTACTACTGATAACTGTGTGGAGGTGGAGCGAATAGCCAAAGATCTTCTCCTGGACGACGTTCTGCTGAATATAGGTGACCGGGAGGAATCTGAATTAAAGGAAAACCATAAAAAAAAAACTCAACTTTCAGCAATTTGATGAAGAAATGACATGAAGTTTCACAATTCTTCATATCATAAGCCAGTTATTTGATTTTAAGTCCAAATATGTATAACTGTGTGTATTTATATATATATATATATATATATATATATATATATATATATATATATATATATATATATATATACAGAGAGAGAGAGAGAGAGAGAGAGAGAGAGAGAGAGAGTAGTCTTTTGTATTTGAAATTATTTTATTTATCTACATAAGTTACATAGGTCAGATGTTCTTCTGACCCGACTGATTCTAAAGAGTTATTGAAACAGGAAGTAAGAAAAAACAAGGAATCATTCATTCATTATAAAAACTATCCTTCCTCTTTGTTCTAACGCAGGTGAGTTTGTGAGAGAGAACCTCTCAGCGATGGTGGAGAGTGACCTCTACCTCCAGCTCTCTGAAGCCACCATTGCCAACGTTCTGGCCAGCAACTCCCTGAAGGGCTTCTCGGAGATGGAGCTCTACCGCATCGCCAGGAGTTGGCTGAACCACGACCAACCCAATCGGCGCTCCTCTCTCTACGTTCTGATGCGCCACGTTCGCTTCCCACTGATGAGCCCTAGTGAGCTGATCCAGATCTCCCAGGGCGAAGAGGAGGGAGGAGACTCGGTGATGCGCTCTGACACGGCCTGCGTCAACCTCCTCCTGGAAGCCAGCAACTACCAGATGATGCCTTTCTTGCAGCCGGCTCTTCAAAGCGAGCGGACGCGCATACGCTCAGACGCCACGCACATTCTGGCGCTGGGCGGGGTGATGCGTCAGCAGCTGGTGGTGAGCCGGGAGCTGAGGCTGTACGACGAGGAGAACGGCCACTGGAGGGCCCTGAAGGCCATGGAGGTGCCGCGGTACCAGCACGGCGTGGCTCTTCTCGGAGGCTTCCTCTTCATAGTCGGAGGTCAGAGCACTCCTGGTTCACTCTGGACCTTCATGTCCGACTGCTGCCGTTTCAGAACATCTGTGTTGTTCTTGTTGACTTCTCAGGCCAGAGCACTTACGACACCAAAGGAAAGACGGCCGTAGACAGCGCCTACCGCTACGACCCGCGCTTCGACAAGTGGCTTCAGATCGCGGCACTCAACGAGAAGAGGACCTTCTTCCACCTCAGCGCCCTGAAGGGGAAGCTGTTCGCAGTTGGAGGAAGGAACACTTTAGGAGAGATCGGTGAGCAAAACATCTGAAAAAAAGGGTTTTCTGATGTCAGGAGTGAGGAATGTGTTCAACATGGAGGTGGGACTGCATCAGGGATCGGCTCTGAGCCCCTTCTTGTTTGCCTTGGACCGGCTGTCAAATGAGGTCAGGCAGGAGTCTCCGTAGACCATGATGTTGTTGGAGGACATAGTTATCTATGGTGAGAGCAGGGAGCAGGTGGAGGAGAACCTGGAGAGGTGGAGGTATGCGCTTGAGAGAAGGCGGGGGGGGGGGCAGAAGACATGTGTGAATGAAAGGGAGGCAAGATGATGTGAGGATGGAGGATTAGAGGTGGTGAAGGAGTTTAAGGACTTGGGGTCAACTGTTCAGAGCAATGTGGAGGGTGGAAAATAGTTGAAGAAGAAAGTGCAGGCAGGGTGGAGTGGGTGGAGAAGAGTGTAGGGAGTTATCTGTGACAGAAGAGCAGCAGCAAGAGTGAAGGGAAAGGTTTCCAAGATGGTGGTGAGATCAGCTCTGCTGGGTGGTTTAGAGACGGTGGTTCTGACTGGAAGACAGGAGGAAGAGCTGAAGATGTTCAGATGTTCTCTGGGAGTGAGGAAGAGGAGGAAGGACAGGATTAGAAAGGAGACATCAGAGGGACAGTCCAGGTTAGACGTCCTGGAGACAAAGATTGAGATGGTTCTGACCCGTGAAGAGGAGGGATAGTGGATCTACTGGTAGAAGGATGCTGGAGATGGAGCTACAGGAAGGAGAAGAAGGGGAGGACCAAAGAGGTTTGTGGATGTGGTGAAGTCCTCTGACTCGACATACAGAGCAGCATCTGTGAAGGACAGAGCTTTAGATAAGGAACCAAAAACTGAAGAAGAATCGTTGTGGAGGTGGAGCGGAGATGATGGTGTAATGCTGGAATAAGAACGAGCCTCAAACATCTCTCCATGTCCTGGTTTGAGCAGACACGGTGGAGTGCTACAACCTGAAGAAGAACGAGTGGACCTTGGTGAGCCCCATGCTGGAGCCTCACTACGGACACGCTGGGACGGTTCACGGGGACCTCATGTACGTCTCAGGTACGGTTCCACGCAGAAGTTCACCTCGCACCTCTGAACTCCACTTCCTTCTTTGTATGTTTGTTTGTTTGTTTGTTTGTTTGTTTGTTGTTGGTGGGAACTTATTCTATCATCTCCTGGAGTCAGTCGTCTTTACGTTTGCAGGACATGACTAATTACTGGATTCATAATAAATAACTAAACATTGATCTTACTTCACTTGATTACTTCTTAATTTTACTCACAAAATTAATAATATTTTTCACATTACTTGTTGTTACAGATTATAAATACGTAAACGTCGATAATCTTATCGACATAAAAAGAGGAAGATAAACCGCAAACTTTCAGAAACATTCAGAAACATTCAGAAACATTCAGAAACATTCAGGAACATTCAGAAACATTCAGGAACATTCAGAAACATTCAGAAACATTCAGGAACATTCAGAAACATTCAG
>VRLP01006455.1:0-28357 GCA_009660295.1 Lophius piscatorius
ATAGTTATTATTTTATTTTTTATTTATGCTTTTATCTGCTTTTACTTTGTAGCACTTTGAGATTTGATCCAAATGTAAAGTGCATTATAAATTAAATGTATTATTATTATTATTATTAAGGGGCTACGTGCTCATCAGGAGCTGTAACCATTGACACCATAATGCACATACTAATGTAACAGCCATTGGGAAAAACCAGGGTTTCAGCATCTTACTCAAGAACCCTTCAACAAGTAGGCATTGCTGATCAATTTAGCAACTGTCTCCCAATGCTCGAATTCCTGCTTTATTTTTGTAGCTTTCTAATAAGTTAGTGTCATGCAGCGAAAAAAAATGGAAGAGAAGCCCTCATGAGTATTTTTGCATGAGAATGGAATAAAATGGCATTTTTCTGATATTGATATTGTATCTTTCTTTCTTATGATTTGATTATAGCTGATATATCAGCCTTTAATAAGTAGTTCATAAATCAGTGATAAAGTAACAGCTTATGAACAGTTTACCACCTCAACATATTATAATAACAAAATTGTGAAAGTGACAAACCTGCGCGGATTATAGGTTTTCCCATCATGCACTGTTCAGGAGATATTGAGGCATATCCCAAAAAGACCACTGGATTAATCTTGGCAAGAGAAAAATTATTATGTGATTTTGATCAATGTGGATTCATCTATTGCACACATTGTTGTTATTTGTATACATCATGAAAATGTGGCTGTAAACTTTTACAACAACATGCAGAAACATTTCTGAACCCTTGGAAGAAAATGCTGGCTGCAGATGTTCTTTTTAAAAAATGGAATTCCTCTCTATGGATTATCCAATTACATAGCACATCATCATGGTTTAAAGGGATTTCAATAGTCTGTTTGGCTGTTTACTTATTCACTTTCAAATAAGCTATGACTGCCCAACAAAAGCCAACTTGTTTTCTTCCAACATGACAATGGGCATGAAGGAGCATGGATAAAATCCAGAAAGTTGTTTCTAAAAAAGGAAGGAGTAATTAGTAAATGTCATTTGCGAGGAGTTTGGTAAATTAGAAGTGGTGGATCATGTAATAGGACTGGGGCCTTTTCAAAGGTGGCTCTGGGAAGGACACCACGGCAGCATCCTCTGCTGCACGCTGACAGCACTACCAGCTGGAAAGCACTATTTGATACACACCGACACACATGCGGGAGATCACAATGATCACAATGTCAAACAAGGCAGACAAGTGATGCATGAATGTTTTTTCTCTTGTTCCACATCATATTAGACCAGATGTCATCAACCCCAGGCGTGGACTATCAATACTACAGAAGATTTGGGTGTGAATGATGAATCAGTTCAGATCAAAATGAATCCACTGTCATATTTTCTGGCGAAACGTTTTGTCATTGTTTTCCCATTGAATTATTGATGGCTGCAATTATAATTTATAGTTAAACATTACAAATTAGGATGTATCCAAAAGATCGGCACTTTCGTTAACCCATAAGTAATGAAGGTGACACAGGTATCACTAAGTGCTTTGAGAAGTTCTTCATGCAGCTTTATCCTTGATTATTGACACACGAGGTGCACACTTTCAGTTTGCATTCAGTTTGCAAAATGAAAATTTAAATGCATTTAACAAAACTAATGCTTTGATAACATGCCCTGACCTAATACACAGAGTTAGTATTGTGGCATATGTTGTGGAATTGCAAATAAAACCACGTAATACGTATTCTTAAAATTAAGAATAGGACCTCCAAATTTTTTGATTTAAGTTGAAATAGGTCTGAGTTCCTATGAGTTAATGGTAAATATGTATATATGACATTTTTTGTTGGTATTTATTATATATTAAATAATAAAATGAAAATATGAATATTAATAAATATATATTAAACGGAATGTTCACAACCCTTAAATATGGTCAGGCAAGACAACATAGTACTGAGTAATGTTGATGAATATTGTCAGCATTATCTAGATTGAATGATTCATCTAAAAATAATTATTGAATGATTGATGATGGCCTCGTTTAACATCCGCAAGAATTCTCAAAACTTACTGATACAATTCTAAAGAAAAACCCTTTATAATTTAGCATTGATTCTTATCACCAACACATACCTTCATTCACCTTCATTCAGTGCGAGGTTCTCTACAGCTGATTCAAGGGCGTACACACACACACACATACCCTCAGAGTCATTTACATATCTAGTAAGCATTTCTCGCAGACATAACCCAAATTTACTGCTCTTTCAGATTTATTGATCCACAGAGCAGGAAAGACAGAGAAATCCCGACATGAAGCACAGAAACGTTGTTTTAGTTTGCGACGTCTGAAAGATTGCAAACCAAAACTAGCCACCATGTTACCAGCATCTAACTGTACATGTGTGTGTGCACAGATCTATTCAAACCATGGCGTGATGGATCAGTCTATCTGTTTTTGTTTAAATGTTTGGTTAATATTCAGCTAGTGAGTCACTAATTATAGAATGAAATGCTTCTTGAGGAAGAGTAATAAATAGATCTCGTCTCTGAGAAGTAGCCGAAGGACTGACTGCATCAGATTAAAGCCTGAGCCTGTTAAACAAACGGTGCTCAAAGAAGCATACTAGCTGTGTAATCAAGCAAGTTTTATAGTGTAAATCTTTAACCACTGAAAAACACAAGTCTGTTAGTTCTCAAATTTCATCACTGCACAGTTTGAATAGTACAGTTTTGTTTGTTTTTGTTTGTTTGTTTGTTGTTATTGTTCTTTGTTTGTTTGTTTGGAAGTTACCAATGATAGTTTAGCAAATTATACAATTAAATGGTGTCTCCCTATGTACTGTTAAGGAAGAATTAAGCTTCAAGTTCAACATTATATTATAAAAAGAAAAGAAAAAGAGATTAAATAACGGTACCAACCAAAATCCCTTTGAATGTGAATGTATTCATTTGTGTTTGTAGAGGATGGATAAATAAGAGAATTAAATAAAAAACAAACTTCTGCAAACAGTGAAAACGTATATGAATATCTATGTAACTGTTGATTTGCAACTTTGTAATGAAGAAGTTCTAAATTATAACTTTCATCTTAATTTTTCAAATATGTCATAAAGAAAAAAACATTTTGAAGAAGAATTCATTATAAATAAAAATAACAGTCTGCTAACTTTGATTTTCATTATAAATGTTTATTTTGTATTGTAGATTGTGTCAATATTCTCAAAGATTATATAGTTTCAGATTCAAAACAGTTGCACTCAGTTAGTGTAATCCATACATCTGATGGGAAGCTGTTTGTCTTCTACTCTCCATATCCTGTCACAGACTGCTCTGTTTAAAATGCATAGCAGCAGCAAAAAAAAAATTGTAAAGGTTTGTAGCCCATCTACAAAGTCCATACAGACCTCAATACTGCAGCTAATCTGTTTAAAACCAGATATTTTAGACTTTTTTTTGTTTGTTGTATCTTTAATTCCAGTGAGCTAGAATTTCTTTTTTAATCTTAACGCTGAGGGAACAAGAGAGTAGAAATAAATATACCAGGAGTTGGAACCTTTCAGTTTGAAAAACGAAATTTTTTGAAATTTGTGTGGTTGAGTTTGCAGTAAATTTACAAAACATGAAAAAAAAATACTTTTTGTTTGTATATAATTATATGATATTATAAATATGTATAAATATGTGTGAAGCTATATGCATGTGTGTCTATATATGTGTCTATAAATACATAAGTGTATGAATGTTGTTTCCTGTTCAATTAACATGTGTTAATGTGTTAATTGATGTACAAAAAATTATGCACATGCACATGCATGCACATACATGCATGCACATGTACAAAAAATTATATTTTTTGTACATTCAGGATGGATGATGGGACGGGATGTAATTGAAAGCTCAGACAGAGCTAGTAGGTGATTTCAATGCAAAAAATGTACGTTAGATATATTATCATGTGCAAAATTACTTCAATTACTTTACTTAATAATAATAATAATAACTTAGATTTATATAGTTTATATATGAAACCCAAGGACGCTTTACATAGAAGGAGACCAAATAAGACAAAGAGATGTATCAAAAAGGGGCATGTTACTTCACAGTATTATTATCTTGTGCAATAGTAAGCTCATTATCATGCTGTGTCATTGCATTTACTTTTTCTCTACACTTTATTTTTATATTCTGGACAAATTTACTATATATCCTGTTTTCTTACTCACTTATTGCATATTTAGATACTGGGATTTTTCTGGTGCAAGAATTTCCTTCACGATCAATAAAGTTTTATCTTATGTTATCGTATCTTATCTTATCTTGTCTTATCTAACATTTAAACTTGGAATTTCTGACGATTTTAAGGTTAAGCAATTGTCCAATAGAGCTTTGTCCCGCGGATAATGTAGAGGTACTTTCATTTCGTAATGTAAAATAAAATAAAAAAAAGGTTAAATACATCTATGGAATGACTGTTGGCTTTATCTGCGTACTAATGAATTATTTATCTACTGTGTGTCTTTCATTTTCCCTTTTTCTCTTTGCATCTTTGTCGGCTTGAGAGGAAACTTATGCGGCATCTTGTGGAAATGTCCCTGTCCAGGGTGCTGAAATCTGCTCTCCTAAGCATACGTCATGTGACTTCACCCAGCACTGCCTAGCTCAGCACCCAGCCTCCTGCTTTCTGGAGATATCATGTGAGAAAAGGACAAACCCCGAACCCTTTCCCCTCTCATCTCCAGGCTGTCTTCTCCTCCATTCCGTCCCTCTTATAGAATAAAGACTAAGACTTGCAAAGGGCTCGGCGTATGCCAGAGGATTTGAGGATGCTGGACTTATGCAGCCCGTTATTTCCTCTTTTACTTGAATGCAAACAGGGTGAATGCGTCGGAGAGCGTGGAGGAGAAGCCTGCTGCTAGTGGTCCGCATACTCTAAGTCTAGCCTCTTTTCATTTCATTCTCTTCTGCAGCCACTTGTGAAGGATGTAAGGACCGATCCACCGTGTGCAGCTCCAGACTTATCAAGATGCAGAAGGGAACACGACTTAATGATGGTCATGTCACATACCTGGGGCTTTTGGCAAAAAAGGATGGCACGAGACGAGGGTGCTTGAGCAAAAAAAGCTCTGACAACACCAAATGGCACACAAAGTGGTTCGCTCTACTGCAGAACATGCTCTTTTATTTTGAGAACGAGTCCAGCTCCAGACCCTCGGGATTGTACCTGTTGGAGGGATGTATATGCGACAGGGCGCCTTCACCCAAACCTTCACAGTCAGCCAAGGAGTGTTTGGAAAAGCAGGTATGGTGCGCTCGCGCTCTCTGTTACACTCTCTCTCGCTCTCTCTGCTCTCGGTCAAACACGCGCGCGCGGGCTCTCTCGCACAATTCTCCAATGTTTTCCATGCATTGATTTAAAACGCTAGCAAAGTTCCCAAATGCATGTAAAATCTGACTACTTTTTAGTCCCGATTATCCAGCTTTTCTTCTTACATTATGACCTCAAATCTAGCGCAGCAGCGCAGCAGCGCAGCCCGTTATGTAATACAGGCATCGCTTTAATGATAATAATTTAATCTAGCAATATGATCACCTAAATTATTGCATTAGCAGGAGAAGTGGGCTATGCAGTGTTTTTCTTTTGCTTTTGGACGCAGCTAACCACCTCCTTGTTCGGTTTTTTTTTTGGGGTGGGGGGGGGTTAGTTTCCAGTGTTGCACGGCATTAAAAAAAAAGGGGTTTCTTTCTTATCAGGGCGACGCGTTTTGAAACTGGTTGGTCCCATATTTTACATTCAAACATTACATTTCTGACATGTTATGAAGGAGAATGATATTCCCTCTGCTTACTGCAATTAAACATGTTTTAAAAAAAGTTGTTGCTTCAAGGTTTCCATCTTGTGGGGAGATGGTGACATTACGGTGAAAGCTTAAGAAACAGCAGGGGGCCATACAGCAGTGATCTCGATCAGCGGCCCCCAACCTCCAGGCCACGGACCAGAACCGGGCCTCAATCATTCTATTTAAGGGCCAGAAGGAAAAAAATAGGGTTTAGGGAAAAAACGAAAAGTCTGTTTGTGCTCCACCTTTCCTCACCGTCTTAGGAAATTGGGAGAGACTGAAACTGAAGAGAACATCCTTATTCCAACTGGTGAGCAGTCACCCACCTTCCTGATTTGCAAAAGAGTGTATAAATAGATTTCATTTAAGAAGTCCATTTCAGTGGGGAGGTAAAAATCAATTCTTGGAGCTTCAATGTGATGGTGCACTGAAAAGTATGCTTGACTTAGCATCTCTGCTAGCACTTAGTTAAGGCTGAAAATCTCAAGAGTGTTCTTTCCATTTCCATGTACAGATGCAACAAAATCTAAATTGCAGCAAAGACTGGACATTGGAACACACTCGGGATGTTGTTGTCTCTTGCCCATTGATTTCAGGGAACCAAGCTCACAGCTCCATGATTAACACCCCACCCCCAGTTGCCAGGATGTAATAGTAATGTCAGCATTAAAATGATCCGCTTTGCTACGAAGGTTAGGGACATCTGATCAAGATGACCTGCAGGAAATTATTTAGTTTACTACAATCAAGATTTTATTAGAATTATAGATTTTATTTGTCATATAACAATATGAATGTAATAAATATGCTTTTACGGTGTTATAAGCACTACACAAGGAGGCATTTGTCCTTTGTATTTGTATTTGTTTGTCTTAATCATATCTGCACGTATACTGTATAAGATCTACACATGACAGTGAGAAGTGGTAAGGTTAACAGGTCTGTTAACATTGTCATTGTGAATAAGCAGTCGAGGAACATAATCCTTCACTGCCACTGGCTATCCACCTCAAGGCTCTGTGCCCTGACTGTATAGGTATGGCTGCAATCCAAGGCTCTTCCTGTGAACAGGTACCTTTGTGCTGATGAGGCAGAATGCAACACACTGGCTAATATTGTACAGCAACGGTTTCTTTAAAGACACCCAAAAGCCCGGACCCCTAAAATAAATATTTTGTCAGTACCAGTACCAGTTATTAATTTGCTTTTTGAAATGTTGACATGTGAATGTGCTGAGAAATCCCTGATCCATAAATCTTTTCCATCCTGGACTGAATTCAAGATAAACTAGTGTGAAAATATTTCATTATCTTTGTTTTGTTAATCCTGTTTGCAGAAAGTGAAAGTAGTGAAAGGTGCAAAAATAATGAATGACTAATAGGACTGATATCATGGGCTGCTGAAGATTTACCTTTCAATGTAAACAGATGTCCTTAACAAGGATAAACAAGAGTAGGGAAATATCACCTCTTTCTCCCAATTGCACCTGGAGTTATGGGTTGTGTGGTATTTTTTCCCAATCCCCCATAATCCCCACATTATATTTATCCTCAAATGCAGTTAGTGCGAAAATGATGATGTGTTTGAGCCCATGGTTTCTATGACAACCCTTATTTGCATCCTAAAGAATGATGCGGTTGGAAGAGGCAGGGTAACAGAGTGAAGTAGTGTGGTGAATCTCTCTTATTAATGCGGTTGCTATCCGGGCTAAATTTGTTCCTCACAGCACCTTCGAGTGGTCAGAGTCCATTTATAGAAAGCTGAGCTCGCTTACACTGGGAAAAGCAGCACTTTAACCAATAGAACAAGAAGCTACAGGATCATGATGGTTGATTTATAAATAAAAATACTTGGCTAATAAAATCTGACGTTCCTGCTCCGTTTAAGGTTAGTGGTGTTGGCATGGAGAAAGCCAGTAGCCAAATCAAAGCTCCTCATTAAAATTTAAGTAGTCTGATTATCAACAGTTCTCCAGGGAATACTTTACACTATTGATCTCATTATATAATTCAGGAAAGCCCTTATACAGTATTGTTGCCTAAAAGAGAGTTTTTTTATCAGCTACAGTCACAATTATATAATGGAAAATAAATCATCTTTAAAGAAACATTATTCAAAACATGTCTAATTATTTTTTTATACTCATACCCACAGCACAGCAACACTGACACGTGGCTTTTACAGCCACAACAAAAGAAGAATGTTTCCCAGACGTGAAAGGAAATAATACTCATGTATCGCCATTAAGATCAGTGATGATTTTTTAAATGTGCATGACTCAGCCATAAACATAAACCAGGAAGCAGACAGTGTACTTAACATTTCCTCACACCAGACCCTCACCACGCTCCTGGAGAGATCATGATGGAAAACTACAACAGCACACATGCCACTCTGCCAGAAATAGATTTTCTTTGACGGTAGGATGAATACCTAATGAATGTGAAGATGGAAGAGCAGTCAACCATGAATAATGATCAGCTGCAGGTTGATAGGCGCCTGTTGAACATCTGCAGGCCAAAAATTATAGTCTTGTCCCTCTACCTGGAAAGATGACATTTCACTTCTGGAAATTATGTTGTTTTATCAGGACAGACTTTTGGATCATTGATATGATTTCATTACAAATAAATGCTATGCATAGCTCTCATCATCAACGCGATATAAATTCAAGAAAGATACGTCTGTTACATTCAAAATTGATGGGAATTTCCATCATTTCTTGACGAGGGAAAATTATTTTCATTCTGGATATGTTGAGGAGCCATAGGGACACAGTCTTGGGTGATAAAACATACTAACCCTGAACCACCCAATTGACGAACCATAAAATAAAACTAGAATTAATACACAGAAATTCAACACAGTTACACTAGTGTGTTACTAATATAGTGTATAACCAACCATAAGATGAATATTATCAGCAAACTATGATTCAGTTACAGTAGGTGCTCATGCAAAATAGCTCCTAAGCGAAAATCACAGCCTGATGAATGTTTTATCATTTGGAACAGCATAATGATAATAATACTAATACTAATACTAATACTAATAATACTAATACTAATACTAATACTAATACTAATAATACTAATACTACTACTATTAATAATAGTAATAATAATGAAAATAATGATAATAATAGAGCTTCAGTTGCTAGGAGACAGGTTTTGTGCTAGAACCAAGCTGGGGGTGCTTCCCTCTATCAATTGCACTGGTGGGCGAGGAAGATGTGGCTTCCCCAGGCCCTGTGCGGTTTTAAATCACCCGCTTGATGTCTGCAGCAGCGAGGCAGTGGAACAAATACAAAGGCAAAAATAATGGAGAAGCTTTATTTAAGATGAAGATATAGATGCTTCTGTGTGAAGACAGAACATGTTGGGTGAATGAGTCCTTCTAAGTAGAATCTCTCACCCATGTTTGTTTCAGTACTATTTCACCGTCAGCTTCACTCATGAAAACCAAAAGGCACTCGAGGTACGCACAGAGGATGTAAAGGACTGCGATGAATGGGTGGCTGCAATCTCTCATGCCAGGTAAATGCACACATCATTGAAATGGACGGGAATAGGCAATTAAAAGGATTAACCAGTGGGTCAGTGTGTGAGCAGTTTCTAGGGAATGTGGTTTTGTATGTGGTTTCAAAATATGAGGTGTAACAGTTCACTACAAAAACCTGTGTGCGCGTGTGTGTGTGTATTTATGTTTGTGTTTTCTTGTATTTGTTACAGTTACAGAAACTTGGCCAACGAGCATGAGACTCTCATGCAGAAGTATCTTCATCTGCTTCAGATTGTGGAGACGGAGAAAACTGTTGCTAAGCAACTTCGACAACAAATTGAAGATGGGGAAATAGAAATTGAAAGGCTTAAGTCAGAGGTAATAATCACGGTAATACTTCTACACTGAGTAGTAGGGATGTAAACAAATATGAACGCATTATACAGGTATAAAGTAATGCTTTCTGAACAGAAACAGTTTCTCTCTTAAATTGGTTCTTCCTGTCCTTTGCCAGCTGAAACTATTTGCAACAAATATCACAACTTCTCCACTGAAAGTCCTCAGTCAAATTATACACTCCTTGACACAGGGGAAAGCATTTGTCAAACTGATGTCAGGATCTCCAAAGTACATTACAAGATTATGTAAAATGTGATAATGATAAGCAGATTCAGACGTTGTCTTTACAGTTCTCTTAGTGGCTGTTACTGCTCATAAAGAGGTTATGGATTTACCAACCTCCTCCTCCGCATCAAATTTGATGCAGTAGGTACAAGATTTATTCCATGGTGCTACTGTAGTGTAATGTTGATATAGCCTTTTTTAATATAAAAAAATCAGGTGAGGATAGAAATATTGGCATTTTTTGTGCTTTATTACGGATCACCCACACATAGTAACATGTGTGGGTGTCAGTAACATGTTACTGACACAAAAAATTTATTATTTTAGGTTTTGCATTCCCATAGACACCAAGGTTGGTGAGCTTTTTTACGTTTAGTTTTCGGGGATGTAATTCCGACAATGCTTAAATAAAACTAATCAATGAGCTGAGCCAGTTAAGATATTCGATTAAACACATTAAAGTATGATCTGGATCAAAAAATATTTCAAAAACAGGCTCACAGAAAATGTGCATAACAAATAATGATACTGCAGTCCTGTACCTAAGATTACATTGTGGGTAATAATATTCTGATTCTGTTCGATGTCACATTTTATGTAACTCAGACCCTGAAGAACTACCATTAGATTTTGGGGGGGGGGGGTTGATAACTATCAAACTAATAATGCTACCAATTTGATTCCAGATTCTAGGGGTAGGTATTGATGGGCAAGGAATCATTTTATGGCAGTCAAATGATCTTGGCTTTTTCGCTGGGATCACATAGTGGTTAAAAAAGATTGCCTTGGCAGATGTATACACTCTGCGAGTGCTGTCTAGTTTCCTGTATAATATGAACAAGAGCAGGTTCTTCATGCTTAAGAACACTAGTCCCCACCAGATTTGTTTTGCAGTTCAGGCTAAAGCTTGACTGAGGTTCCAGCCTGCGTTGAGTGAAAATCAGGGTAACGGGCCATTTGAAAAGGGCATGTTAATAGCAGGAGAACTTTTTTTAAAGGGATGTTAGGATGGACGTTTAGCAGAATGAGTTCAGACCTCAGGAGTGTTAATGTTAAGCAAATACTAAAAAGGTGTTTATTTTCACTTCAAAGTGAAGACATAATATTTTCAAAAGACTGAAAAGTCTGTCTACCACATGTGTGCTTAATGGAGAGTAACAAGCTTTACTATCCTACCACTGGCTGAGATCGGGAACTTGAGCGCTGCTGCAGTAAAGGGAGATTCTATACCTACCACACATTCAAAATAACAAACAAATACACATATAAAATACTATTGGTAGTTATTAGGCATATTCTTAAATTATGTTACACATTAAAATGTCATCTGAGAATCTAAGATGTAATATAATATAAAGTGGACCAAACCTAAGCACTAATTTACAGAGGAGTCGAAGCTTTTTATTGATGTCCAGATAGGATTGCCCCCTACTCAGGACTATCTGCTTGTGTTATTTTGACTCAACCTGATATTCTGACTAAATGTACAATGGTGTCAAAAAGTATTCAATCCCGTAATAGTACTCCCAATGTACTTATAGATTAATTTAATATTAAACCGCATCAGATCTTCAAATACAATTTTATATAAAACAAAGGCAAGCTTAATAAAAACAGGTTTGATTTGCTTTTGATGTTCAATCAAATCCTCTCTTAAAATCACCTTTAGAGCAGCATGATGTTATATGGTATAGCTCACCAGTAGCACACTTTGCCAAAATCACAAGAGATTCCAGAGGAAATTAGGAAGAAGAGGTTTGAACATCATTAGTTTGAGAAGGGTTTGTGCTATTCATAAGGCTATGGTGGAGACATTGAACAATACTAAACCTTCCAGGAACTGGTTAACATTCCAAAATTCCTTCAAGAGCATGGTAAAGGCTCATTCCAGAACTCACAAGGGATTCAAAGAGATTGTTTGAGGACTTGCAGCCCTCTCTCACCTCAATAAAGGTCAAAGTTCATGGCACCACTTTTTGATAGAGTGGTGATGCTAAATCAGAAGCTAACCCAGAAGGCTATTAAGGCTCATCTGAATTTGTCAAAAGACATCATGATGACCATGAGAATTTTGGGAGAAAGAGATTTATAGACCAGTTTAAGAGTGGCCTATTAAATGGCTGGATGTGAACTCCTTTAGTATGCTGTGGTGAGATTTGAAAAAAGAATATCTTGCTCACAAACTCTCCATGTGCCAGTTCTTCAAAGAGGAGCAGGCCAAAATTCCACCGCAGTAATATCAGAGACTCTGGTCATTGGAAGAGTTTGGTTGAAGTTGTTGCTGCTAAAGGTGGTTCTGCTAGCTTTATTTTCTGGGGCTGTGAATACTGTTCCACACTGGTGCCAAAGGCCAAAGGCCTTCTGGTGGGCTTTGAAGTTAATGCAAACCCGCTGTCAATAGACTCTATAAAGTGGCAAATTACTTTTAATAAAAGTGTTGATTTTTCTTATTACTACACACTCATACAATACACTCATTTCGCAGCAGATTCTATCTGCTTTCTATCCTCCCATCGTTCAGCCGACACCACATATAAAAGCTGAACCAATGTGAAAATGATAGATTATGTTGATTTGGCTCATGTGTATAAAGTAGGGTGAAAGGACAGAAATGGAAGCTCAACTCAATCACAGAGAGAGAGAAATATGTTCTCAGACTAACCCCATTGTATCTCCTCTCAGGAACAACAGCTCCAATGTGTACCCAGCTGTATTCTTCAGATCAAATAGTGATTTTTACTTTAATGTGCAAATGTGATGCTAGAAATCACATTATGTGCTGAATATGCATGAACACAGCTTTATATTTCCTCTATTCCTATGAAATGCAATAACAATAACTTTCTGACCATCTCCAATGTAAATGGAGACACTTGGCTTCAAACAGCTCCCAACCTCTTATCAAGATGCAGGCCTGTTCAGTTTAGTCCATATTGCATTTAAATTACCAATGTAAACACACATTGATGCAGAGATACCAGCCGAGGGAACACAGTTAGTTTAGTCAGGCTCATGTCTCACTTTGGTCAGGTCCTGTCCTGCTGATTCATTCATTTTTTTCATGTGCTGGTGCAGTAAGTGAAAAGAGAAGTGTGCAAGTAGTAATTATTGCTTTTTGTGGTGGCTGCTTCCTTGGCAGATTGCAGGGCTGCTGAAAGACAATGAGAAGATCCATGCCAGCCCTGCAGCCGCGCCAACTGATGACGACTCAGAAATAAAGAAAATCAAAAAAGTAGGGATGTGGTCTAAACTTTTTAGCTTAGAGGGTAGTTTTAGTTTCTTAGAGTGTCTTACCATGCTGCAAAAGTTACCAGAGCCTTTTAAAACTCTAGGTCCAGAGCTTCCTGCGAGGCTGGATCTGCAGGAGGAAGTGGAAGACAATAATCCAGGATTACATTCGCTCACCGCATGCAGAGAGTATGAGGAAGAGGAACCAGGTGGTGTTCAGCATGTTGGACTCAGAGGCCGAGTACGTCCAGCAGCTTCACATCCTGGTGAATAACTTCCTGAGGCCGCTCCGCATGGCGGCCAGTTCCAAGAAACCCCCCATCACCCATGATGATGTCAGCAGCATATTCCTCAACAGGTTGGTTTGCATCTAACCTCATTGTCCTATTACAATGTTATTTCAAAGTCCTTTATTACAGTCAAAACTCTGTGGTCTCATACAAACTGTCTGACAGCTTTAATTTACCACTACAGAATTGCTTACATACATTCTTTATTTTCTTTGTGAAATCAAAAGCTCACAAGTATGTTGTCCCTCTTTTTTTCAGTGAAACTATAATGTTTCTACATCAGATATTCTACCAGGGTCTAAAAGCCAGAATAGCGAGCTGGCCAACGTTAGTGCTGGGTAAGAATCTACTCAACTATCTACATTCTCTTTTAATCTTTCCTATCGGAACACTGGGATTACTCCACAGATGACGCCTCCAGTATTGTGTCATTGTTACAATATTGGTATCAATCTCTCTATAGCCGACCTGTTTGACATCCTGCTGCCCATGCTGAACATCTACCAGGAGTTTGTGAGGAACCACCAGTACAGCCTGCAGATCCTAGCTCACTGCAAGCAGAACAGAGATTTTGACAAGTTACTGAAGCAGTATGAGGCCAAGCCCGACTGTGAGGAAAGAACTCTGGAGACTTTCCTGACCTACCCCATGTTCCAGGTTGGTCATTTGTCTCTCTGATGAACACAGGAAATAAAGGTGTGTGTGTGTGTGTGTGTGTGTGTGTGTGTGTGTGTGTGTGTGTGTGTGTGTGTGTGTGTGTGTGTATGCGTGTGTGCGTGCGTGCGTGCGTGTTTATGTGTGTTGTGTGTTTGCAGCAGAACTAAAGCCTGGAGCCAAGATTTGTCTAAGCTGGTCTGGGCCATTGAACTCTCTCGATATGTTGATGTTAGCGTTGAGATATATAACTCTGGAACTTAATTAAAGTTGGCAATATTCATAGCAGTGAAACACACTTGTACGACAATGGTGGCTGTTTTGATTTCTAGATATTAAAAGTTAGATGTCTTTTAACAGTATGGGCTGTGATCCAAATGCAGATCACAATAAATAACATGCAATTTTCAATGAGCTTTGGAAAATTATTGAACATTGTGGAAATACTATGCCTGTATTTTATATAATCACTTAAATCAAAAGCAAACCAATAACCAATCAAATGGGCATGGATGGAAGCACACACTCCTTGACTCATGCAATCATAACGGTTAAATGGTTATATATTAGTAAATATATTAGTCATACATTCAGGCATGAATAACACATTTTATTTATTAAAGAACTGTTTATTAGCCCTCAGAAACTGGAGAAACCTGAAGTTACAGTGCTTGTTTGAGATACATCTATATCCCACTTACAGGAGGAAGTTAAAAATACAATTAGTATAGTATGATAAATGGCTTGTGTTTGTGAGTTGTTGTGTCCTGCCAGAAATGTCAGTAACAAAAACCTTGCCAGAAACAAATTTGTATAAACCAAAATATCTTGCAACTATTAATTTCTACTTGATATATTTCAAGCTGTGTGTTCTAGTCACTACTCTGTCCATCATGGCTCAGTCAGGAAGTGTCTTCCAAGACCTGCTTCCTTCTTGAGCGTTCATGGGCTGTCTGAGCGATGCTCCATATTGTAACTACTCTGATCGAGAAACAGCAGGCGTTTGTCTGCTTTGCCCACAATATCCCAGTTGTTTTTCAGGTCTATAAAAAGCAGTTGTTTTTTTAAGCGAAGGATCTTTAATAATGGCTCCTTTCTGGCGATGCATGCAGTTTCCCTACAGTCCACTCTGCCGGGGCCTACTGCAGGCTGTGCTGTGTTGATAATAAATTTTGCTGATGAAGGTAGATTGTGCCTTCATACTTCTCATTAGTGCAAGTTCCTTCTTGTGCATCTTTCATGTTACATTTTTGCCTGCTTGTAAGCTGTGATATTTGAGAGTGAATAGCTCTCTATCTCTGCAGATTCCCCGCTACATTCTCACGCTCCATGAACTTCTGGCCCACACGCCCCATGAACACATAGAGAGAAACAGTTTGGACTACGCCAAATCTAAGTTGGAGGAGCTCTCCAGGTAATTAAGTCAAGATATACAAACCATAAAGAGCACAGGTTTGGTTTGACAAATGGTTCTTCAACCAAAAAATTGTCTGTCTACTTCATGCACATTTACATAAACCAATGCAGCAATAACTTATTCGTATTATGACATCATGTTTTCCATTAGTCTTAATATAACAAAAAAACATTAGGAATTCCATTAAAATGTAATCTTAGAAACATGTAGTTTTTTTCTTAACCTATAAAAATATACAGCTGCAAACAATCCAGTAAGACTTGTCAAAGCTATGTGGTCTAACAGACGAAATCCAGGGCAAAGATTATCTGCAAATGATTTACTGCTGCTTGTGAAGTCTATTGCTGCAAACCCAAATGAGTTTTCAAATGTATTACTGTCATTTGAAATTTGACAAACGGATTTAGTGGAAATTGATAAGAGAAATGTTTTTTAGTCAAAATAATCTGTAAAGCTGGTGAAGACCAATCAGTGTCAAAAAACAAGATGAACATCTATAGTGCATGTGCTTTTTTTCCCCATATGGTCATCCAAAGATCAAATGACACTGATGAAATGTTCCTCCTCTATCTACAGAATCATGCATGATGAAGTGAGTGAAACAGAAAACATCAGGAAGAACCTGGCAATAGAGCGCATGATTGTGGAGGGTTGCGAGATTCTCCTCGACACCAGCCAGACGTTTGTAAGACAAGGTAACTCTTGCCATCATGTCTTCTACCACAGATCCCAGTGGCAGTATCCTGCAATTCCACAGAAAGGCAGCAGGAGAGGATTTCTGTCCTAATTCACTGCCTGACAACATGGTCTCACAATTTGAGCTCTTTATTGAGAGCGAATTGCTTATTTTTTATGTGTTTTAAAAAGCTTTCCCTTTGTCTGTCTTTTCCTGTGGATCATTATTTACTCCTTGGGAGAATAATCTTTCATTTCCATGTGCATGTGTAATTGGTGTAATGGGACAAACTGATGATAATTCTGTAAATGTCACATATCCCCAGCAGGCGTTTGTGGATGAGGGGAGGGAAAACAAAGATGCTATATTATTTAATCCAGTATCACATGTGATTATATACACATGGTGAGGAGGAGGAGGCAAGAACAGCAGTTTGGCCAAAAAAAAGTTTTACTTTATTAATTTTTCCCTCTGTCACTTTATTTCTCTCCTTTTTCTGTTCCCTATCCTGCTTTGCCTCTTCTCCAATTATATACCGAGTGTGTCTTTTCCCTCTCTCTCCCTCCTTCCTTCTTCTATTTGCAAACATTCGATTTCCACATATAGGGTCTCTCATCCAGGTGCCGATGAGTGAGAAGGGCAAGATCACCCGCGGGCGACTGGGCTCTCTGTCTCTGAAGAAGGAGGGGGAGAGGCAGTGCTTTCTCTTCTCCAAGCATTTAATCATCTGCACCAGGGGTTCTGGGGGGAAACTTCATCTCACCAAGGTGAACCTATGCTACTGAGCTGGCAGTGAAGATACATCCTGTTTCAGAAGTTCCCATCTTATGCAGCTACAAATCATTGCGTTTCAGTTCCAAATACAATCCATTCAACAGAGAATGGAAGTCAAAAGGTTATACATGTTGTGAACACTGGGGTGTCATTTCCTCATGCAAGCCTACACACAATCCATATTATTTTTCCGTATACTGAATATTACAAAGATTAATTCCTATTAAGAGTCCAAGATGTAGATAAAAAAAACTTGTATGAGGTTTTAAAGAATTGAAAAATGTTTCCTATTGGAATCAAGCTGTAAACACAATATTGATATGCTATTACTTTTTAAGTCAATACAGCAGATTTGTTAGTGAAGTAGCTAAATTACAAACAAGTGCAAATTTCTAATCAACTTGGGAATCTGATAATGATTGCTTTATTAGCTGTAGTTTTGTATACTGCCACCTCCTGAGGGGTAATATGTGGCTTTTCAGCCGCCAAATGTTCTACCTTATTCCAGAGCCATTGACCAGGTAGTGTAGACGGAGGTTTGAGTTCTCTTTGCTGATAACAGCTGCCCACTGCGGCTGAAATCAAAAGGAGTCAAGTTATGGGATGGATGGAATGGCGTAGACAGGTCATTATCAAACAATATGAAAATCTAGAGAGCTTTCCAATAGTCGCTGTAAAGCTCCACAATGGTTTCATGCAAATTCAGGTAAAAAATATCTGACTGTTCATCACTAAAGCATTTCAATGACCTCATTGACACTGTCATGTCATTTGATGCATTGCTAATATAAGATATTTTGATGATAAACCTGCTTTAAAATTAAAAGGCTGAAGTTATAATTATTATAATTTATTGTCAGCATTTTTTTTGTTGTTATAGCTATAGTGCATTTGCTTTTTGTATTTCCTCTCTATATTGCAGTTTTCAGTATTAGCGGCAGGGTTAGGTTAGAGCTGTATTAATAAGGAACCACCTTGAAAGACACGAAGAGCTATGAAAAGTGTACAATTCATTGTTAACAGTCTCTTGCATCACAAAGGCAGATATAAAAGGTTCTTTTATCAATCTGCACTGAGATCAAATGACCAAATTGTTTTTCTACAATAACTGTCAAACGAAATTTATGGCTTCAAGAGATAAGCCGAAGTTTGGTCTCTTTATTTTGAATAAAGGCAATAAGCATTCCTGAAGGAATTAGCTTGCAGCCAAGAAGTGCTAAAAGACATGTGTTGGGATCTTTCATATCATGATATGTATCGTGATAACAATTTGCTTAAGTGTAAACATTACATTAAGTTACGTTGCTATTGAGTATTTTCCACAGTTGGATCTGTTTTTAACCGTGAGGGGTATTCCAAAAGCTGACATTATTTTTAATCCAGAATAGTAATAGAATAGAAGTTAACTGCTGAAGCAATGCAGTGTACATGTACGGTAGGTCACTGAAGGCTGAGTAGAATGAAGCTTCCGTGATGAAACTATATGTATATTGGTGTTTTTTAGAATGGCGTTGTATCACTTATTGACTGCACGCTCCTGGAGGACCCTGAGGGGACAGATGACGAGTGTGAGTGTTAATTTCATATCATAGCACCAGAAATATATGAACAATGCATGATAATGTATGACCACTCAATAATAATGAATTATTATACAATGATTTGAATTGAACCAATTGACCGAAAACACATGCAGTATGACTATCAACTTATCAGCGATTAAATCACAATCAAATGATGATTTAATCTCAAATTTTTTCATCGTTCTGAATACTGACTTTTGAAATTATGTCTTGTTTTTAGCATCTCTGTTTATGCACATGAATTTAGAGAAGAAATTACACCTATTAATGTATTTGTTCTTTTTCCTATATAAGCCAAATCAGATAAAAGTGGCCAGGACATGGAGCACTTAGACTTCAAGATAGTTGTCGAGCCAAAAGACAGCCAGTCATTCACAGTCATCCTGGTGGCTTCCTCGAGGCAGGAGAAGTCTGCATGGACCAGTGACATCAGCCAGGCGAGTCAACACGAATCACATTCTCCAGCAGTCAGATGAGAATCTAAGGATGTCACTAGAGAGCCTGCATGTCATCTAGCTCAATATCATTTACTCTGTCCCCCTTGTTTACTTCTGCACCATCTGTCCTACAGTGCATAGACAACATCCGCTGCAATGGGTTGATGATGAACGCCTTTGAGGACAACTCCAAAGTCACAGTGCCACAGATGATCAAGTAAGCCTTGATCATGCTATAAGTGTGCGCGTGCAACCAAAATATGTGACTCTTGCAGATTCTCCTAGATTCTCTCTTTGAGTCTTGTTTTTTCAATCTCTGAACAGGTCAGATTCAAGTCTGTATTGTGACGACGTGGACATCCGCTTCAGTAAGATGATGAACTCCTGTAAGGTGCTGCAGATCCGCTACGCCAGTGTTGAGCGCCTGCTGGAGAGACTGACTGATCTCCGCTTCCTCTCCATCGACTTCCTCAACACCTTCCTGCACTCGTATCGTGTGTTCACGACCGCTGATGTGGTGCTAGACAAACTCATCACCATTTACAAGAAGCCCATCAGTGCCATCCCTGCACGGTGAGTCACATGACATGTGGGCAGATTTGAACCTAACAAGGTTTTTTACACCTTAACGCTGCACGAAGGAGAGATTGAGTCACATGTTTTTCTCATTTGAAAATTCAAATCTCTGAAAAATTAATTTGTTCCCAACAGATTTGGATTTATGTTGAAATATGTTAAGGAAGTATGAATTGAAAGAGAGAGAGAGAGAGAGAGAGAGAGAGAGAGAGAGTGAGAGTGATAGAATATATATTGCAAATGAAAAACAAGAAAGTAAATCAATTAACCGATGTCTATGATCATGTAAGGAAAGCTTGTCTTCAGTAAGTGTAAAGGAAAATTGTGTCATAGCAACTCATCAAGAATCAAGCGTCAAGCATCAAGAGTGTGTTTCCTCTCATAACAAAATAAATATTAGAAAAAGTTTGTTTAAAAATAATTTAGCCAACAATCTACCTAATTTATCTTTCTAGCATCTGGTCATGTCGAGGAAAAACTTCTTGAGCTTCTCATGGTTCCCAAGAGTTATTGTGTTTAGATAGATTGTCTATGTAAACTTTGGTTTTGACCTTATTGACATTCTTCTTTCAAGTTCTACAACGTTCTAGAAAGTGGCCTATCTTACTAAACTGGTATACTCCCCTATAAATTCTTCAGTGTTGGACGTAGTTAAGATTGTACCACTAACAGAATTTAATCAGCCAGATGATAGGTGAGAGATGTGTGAAACGTGAGTCTGGCTGCTGTTAAAGAGGTAATTTTAGAGCAGTGAAGTCAGGAATATTGGTGTATTCATATGAGTTTTGGTTTGGTTAAAGTTAGCATGGAGGCTTGTGTTTGTGTGTGTGTGTGTGTGTGTGTGTGTGTGTGTGTGTGTGTGTGTGTGTGTGTGGGGGGGGGGGTCCAGTCTCTCTTGCCTGCCTTTTGGTGAGGGCAACAAACCTTGGTGCTGCAGGACCCCACCCTCCCTCTCTCCCTGTCTGTAAAAGATTCATAGTGTGAAATATTGACAGAGGATTGCGGATCTGATCATGGGGAACTCCCCTGCCTATGCCCTGCAGCATGCTCTCCCGTGGCGTTTGTCATGTCACTGTGAGACACCTACACTTGGCTGCTTGTGTCAGCAGTGGCCATGCGCACTATCACTCTCTGTGCTATTTATGGGAAACCGTGAGGTCGCCAGGAGGGTGGCAGGGAGTGGGAGAGCTTTTCTGCAACACTGCAGCTTGTATTCTGCTCTAAAACGACAATATGTAGTTGCAAAGACACCTCGGGTGCCGGCCTGACTTTATTTGCATAAATTATTTAGGACGTGCTTTGGGTTTACCAAAGCTCTACAAATACATAGATACTGACCAAATATCAAAGAAACGCAATTTCCTGTGTTTTGTGTTGAAATGCACATATCCTCCCTTGATGCAGGTCCTTGGAGTTATTCTTTGCCAGCAGTCAGAACAGTAAACTCCTGTATGGAGAGCCTCCAAGCTCCCCAAGGGCCAGCAGAAAGTTCTCCTCACCTCCGCCTCTTGCTATCACCAAGAATTCATCCCCTAACCGAAGGCGCAAGCTGTCCCTCAACATCCCCATCATCACAGGGGGCAAAGCTCTTGACCTGGCTGCCCTCAGCTGCTCCTCAAATGGCTATGCAAGCATGTACTCTGCCATGTCCCCATTCAGCAAGACCACCTTGGACATCAACAAACTGTATGTGTCAAGTCCTATTGCGAGCAAAATCCCTGATGAGGGAGAGGACAAGAAGGACAAGACGGAAGATATTGCAATGTCCAAACAAGGCAAGTCTGCATGAGCGAGTCCTCAGCAAGTGAATCCAGTTATTTGACTGGCAGTACCGATGTTTTTAATGAAATGTGTCATTTTGTTATGATGCAGATCTCTCTGTACGAGAAGAAAGTGACAATGATCCAAACCAGAGTGATGATGGAGATCCAGAAGCTTCACCCACAAAGTCACCAACAACCCCAAAAAATGTCAAAGGCAAAAATTCCTCAGGTACATTGTGTCATAGATACAGTACATGCAGTGACATAGTTACAGCTCCATAGTGTCATATCCCCGCTTACTGACATGCCTTCTGTATCCAGTCCCTCTGCCACTTACTAACTGAGCTTTCCACAACATTTAGCTAAAACACAGCAACAGAAGACATAATACAAAAACAAAAAGTAAAACAATTATCTGATGCTTATAATCATGTTGGGAAAGTTTTTCTTCAGTATGTGTCAAGGATACTTGTGTCATAGCAACTCCATCCAGAGCGAGTTTTCCTCTCCGCCCCCAGTAATGAGCCTTTTTTTTATATGCGCCAAGATTATATGTGCCTTCTAATCATGAAAAAAAACCAAAGATAGATTTCAAAATTATAGTTAGAAGTAAAGAATTAACAGAAATTGTTAAGCGGCAGTCCCTCACATGTTGAAGGATCCTGAGCTGCCTATGGTTCCCAAGATTTAGACACAGTAAACTGCTGAGAATCTGTTGCTTCCTCTGTTATGCTGATATTTGGTGGCTATATTTAGCTGCAACCATCTTGAGTATCAAAGGCACTTGCAAAGGAAAGTCTGGAGGCAGTCATTTTGGTATGCAGTGCCCTCCAGTGGAAGCTTTCTGCAGTTAATACAGACCCACTTATTCTCTGAATTACAAATCATATTTTATCAACCTCCCATTCCATTTTCATGCAAATCAAAATCCTTATTTTGCCATTTTCCGGAGGTTTATTTTCTATTTAACTATGCATCTCTCTAGAGTTCTCCCTGTTTTCCTACAACAATGGCATGGTGATGTCCTCCTGTCGAGAGCTGGACAACAACCGCAGTGCCCTGTCTGCTGCCTCAGCCTTTGCTATAGCTACAGCTGGAGCAAATGAGGGTACACCAACTAAGGAGAAATATAGGCGGATGTCCCTCGCCAGTACTGGTATATGCACACCATCCACATATATGGGTCATGAAAACTTTAATGTTTTTTTTTTCTCCAAAGCAGTTTATATCATAGTATTGAGAGCTAAAAGTTATAACTCAATGTTGTGGTTATGTTTTCTTCAGGCTTCCCAACAGATCAGAGAAATGGAGACAAAGAGTTTGTGATCAGACGGGCAGCTACCAACAGAGTGCTGAATGTCCTGAGGCACTGGGTGTCCAAACACTCTCCGGTAAAACATCCCAACACTTTACATTGTGGATTTATAAGAACAGATCCTGACCCTGTTATATAAATATGCATATAGACTAAGTAAGTAACAGGTTTTGGGTTCTGATTATCCATTGCTCTAGAAATGTATTTAATGTTTCTCCCAAAATTTTGTTCACCATCTCGATCTTTATACATGTTACAGTCTGGTTTCAAGGCATTATTGCTCGAAGTCCAATTGAGCTATGCCCAGTTGATGATCCAAAGTCTTAATCCAGACACCTTCCAGCCAGCAATCAGAGCCACTAACTCCATCACCAACCGGGCTTACAGTGGCCACAGCTTAGCCAATGATAAAGTACCAAACTCGAGAATGACCAGCAGTTAGCAGTCATTTTGGTGTTATGCCGCCCCCCATAATTCTGGAGCCACCTTTGAATAAGGGTGAGACTGTTAATCACCTTTAGGATCATTTGTATCACATTTAGATCCATATATTAGTATGTACTGTACTGGAATATATATTTTATAATGGTAATAGTTACTCAGATGAGAAGGTCCGACATCTTCACACCATCAAGTGGGGCAGGAAGTGAAAGCTTCAACAGGCAGTGAAGGAGGCTTGGCTTACTGGAATAATCAAGAGGTTATATGTGGGACAAGGCACTAGCGCAATCTTTTGGGCACCGATCAGGACAAGCTGACTTTCCTCTTGCACAGTTACTGATATAAAGCCAACCCCAAATAACGTGAAGTTCTGGGCCAAGTAAGACCCATCCCTATAGCATTCAAATACAGGTAAAGGTATGACAAGATATGGAAAATGTCAAGTGGGCCGACATTTCAATAGGAAAACAATAAGGTTACTACCACTAAGTAACTAACTGCAAGAGCCTGCTCTCCATCTTGCAACAAACTTCTGACTGAGAGATGCAAGCAAATCTGAAGAGGGATTGTTTGTAATTTCACCCTGACCAGACATGGTTCCTCTTTCAAGGACCACAAGAAACATCGTAGTAGCTGTACTCACAGTGCACTGGAGGAACAGATTGACAATCTCTCATGAGCTGAAGATGGCTTGATTTTGGTGATGTTAGGACTTTAGATGATGAATGGCATGCAACCCTTTTCCATACAAGTTGGATCCCAAGAAAGCAAAGACAACCAGTGCAGAAATAACTGTGGTAGCTGAGGACATTTATAGATGGTTGTGGTTTGCAAGAGATCGTAGTTGAAGGATAATTTGGGTCTTCACTGCCCCCACCTAAGCAAAGCAAACGGGTTAAGAGGCGCTTATCGTCTTGAGATACCTACCGAAGATGCAGAAATGTCTCCGGTATAAGAATGTTCTGTTCTGGCAACTCTATATCTCCAGTTTTAATATGATTTTTACAGCATCATATACTCTATTTACTCTTTATGACCCCTGTTGCAATATTTCACCTTTCTCGCCAGTATAAAACATCAAAGGAACAAAGGTAGCAATAATCACCACAGTATAAAAAATCAAAGCTCCAAAACAGATTATTTTTATTTTATTTTATTTTAAATTATTGTGAAATTTATCTCTGGGATATTCCAAAACCTACCGGTGAGTAAAGTTTCATGTGAATCCGTTCATAATTTATTTAAGATACATACATACAAACAAACAAACACAGATTAAAAAATAATGTCCGTCTTTGGCAGAGTTTAATATAATTTAATATGTAAATTACATAGCAAAGAATATTACAAGTTGTTTATTTTTTTGATACAGTCATTTTAAATATAACCAGTAGTTATCAGTAGTAGTTTCCTTAGGTTTAGTTTTCAAGCCATTGTATGTGTGTTGACTTTTTCTCTGCAGGACTTTGAGGCTAACAATGAGTTGAAGACAAAAGCTATAGCCTTCCTGGAGGAAGTGATGCATGACCCTGAGCTGTTGACCCAGGAACGGAAAGCAGCAGCCAACATCATCAGGTGTGCAAATTGAGTGGGGGGCTACAATTTATCAGAAGAGCCCAAAATTGATTGTATATGTTATTCATGGCTTGAACCTTTTTTTACGTCGGTCAGGACACTAACACAGGAAGACCATGGTGACAATCAAATCACCCTTGAAGATGTGTTACAACTGGTGAGTGTAAACATTTAGAATGCAGCAGTTCTGAATGGGAAGGAAGCCAACTTGAAGAAATAAATGTACAAATTGATGCTGGTCAACCGTAGTCATAATTTCTGCACAAGATTTGATCAATATTTGGCATGAAAGTTTTTTTTTTCTATTTTTAATTCAATTAATAAGTGACATTATGTCCACACTCCATTTTACCTGTAGAAGCTCTAACACACATTAAATGAGAAGGAGATTTACATCTGTAAGGTGAAATAGTTAGGTTTTGAACATGGATTTTACATGGAAAAATCTAAATGAGTGAATCACTGCCCAATCCCAACGGAGCTTGATGAACAGGTGATGTATTTTGCCCTGATGGACCATTTTTCCAAACACGTCCTCTCTTGTGCTAGTCAGTTAGCAAACTTTTGGGTGAACTGCCTGTTACAATGTCAGAATTGTCATTGTGTTTTGCGGCTTTTAGGTAGAAGGAGGGAAGCCTGATCCGTTCGATAGCCACTCTGCGTTGGAGATCGCAGAACAACTCACTCTGCTGGACCACCTGGTGTTTAAGGTCATCCAATATGAGTGGGTAAAATCACATCTCAGCTGCATCTGTCTGTGGAAAGGAAGAATACACACAGTTTATTCTGTTCATCTTTCACCTTAAAGGGAATTCTTCGGACAAGGCTGGATGAAGAATGACAAAAATGAGAAGACGCCATATATCATGAGAACAACAAAGCACTTCAATGATGTATGTCAGGAATAAAAGCTCCTTACATAACTCATCTTTTTGTCATTGCTGCGGGTTAACTATTCCTTTTTTTCCTCATCTCTGGTAGATAAGCAACCTTATTGCAACAGAGATCTTACGCTGTGAGGACGTGGTCACTCGAGTAGCAGTCATAGAGAAATGGGTGGCTGTGGCCGACATCTGTCGCTGTCTCCACAACTACAATGCTGTACTGGAGATCACCTCCTCCCTCAACCGCAGCTCCGTCTTCCGCCTCAAGAAGACCTGGCTAAAGGTCTCAAAGCAGGTGTGTATTACATGAGTACCGTCCGTTTGTTTTTTCCTTCTTATTCTAATTGTGATTCTAATAACATTTTCTTCCAGACAAAAACATTGATTGACAAGCTGCAGAAGCTGGTCTCATCAGAGGGGAGGTTCAAAAACCTGAGAGAGGCTTTGAAGAAGTGAGTTCAGCTCAAGGACTTGGTTTTGCACTTGCAGTCAATAAAGTTCAAGAGGTTGATGTTATCTGTGTTTTTCTCACCAGCTGTGATCCTCCTTGTGTGCCCTATCTGGGTATGTACCTCACTGACCTGGCTTTCATTGAGGAGGGAACACCAAACTACACCGAAGACAACTTGGTCAACTTCTCAAAGATGAGAATGGTAAGACATTCTGCTTCTTTCTATAACGTGGGAGACATAGTGAAAATTACTTTTAGAAGCAACTCTTAACACCCTGTTTGTCTAATGTTTCTTTTTTCAGATTTCTCACATTATCAGAGAAATCAGGCAATTTCAACAAACAGCATACAAGATTGACCTGCAACCAAAGGTAAATGAAGACCAAAACTATGTGCAACCTTTCGGGCGAGACAAATGCAGAGGTGAAGTGTTCATCTGGTGTAACAAGAACATGCAGTAAATGCGCCCTTGAAGAACTGACCATGGAAGAATGATACTCTTCAAGCACTCTTAGGCAAAGAAAGAAGAGTTATATTTAAAGCCTTCATGCTGTCAGACATGTTGGTTGTGACATGTCAATCCCAAAAATGTTTTTCATCAGGGTTGAAAATGCAAAGAAGTTACTCCTACTTCTGGTCAGAGTATATTATTTGTATGTGTCAGCCAGCTGTGCCCTTTTTCGCCAAATATTGATTATTTTTTGTTACATTCTTTAATCTTACACTCTTAAGAAGCCAGAAGTAATTAAAAATACCATGCAATTCAGAAGAGAAGGGCAAATATTAGGGGAAAAAACAATCTGTTTTTGTCAAGCTGAAAATTTTTATTCTTGTTTCATTAATAGTCTTGCAATTCGCTTATGGGCTCATTTGTGACTTATGCTATTCAAAATGTTCAATAATATTTCAGTATTTTTTTGGCAATGATCAATCACAAGCTATTTTGAAGGGAACCTCTTTTGGAAGCAATGTAAAATATTGACTGCCTTGACTTTTTTGTATTATATAAATTCATTTTAATTTCATAAAGAAATATATAAATGTTCTTGTGTTTCAGGTAGCCCAGTATCTTCTGGATAAGAGCTTTGTTCTGGATGAAGAAAGCATGTACGAAGCCTCACTCAGAATTGAGCCTAAAGTGCCCAACTGATTGGGAAGTTGGCACTCAACTTAATATCTTCTGTTAATATTTCCCATCAAACTACACATTATCTTCTGTATAGTTGTATATGTTTAAGATATTTGCTCTGTTGTACAGTAGATGTTTAACAGCACTAAAAATATCAGTGTATATTTTTGTTTAATGTTGTCATGATACCATCCGCTTTAAGATTTTTTTTCATTTTTATTTCATGCTTAATAACAGAGGTCACTTTGGTTTTACACGGCTGTGCCTTCAAAGTGACCAATGACATTATTTTGCCTCTTAACATACTGTGTCAAATTTGCACTTTCAAAGCACCGGTGGGTTTTTTCGCTTTGCCTGAGTTTTATCAATATTTAGGTTTTCTCTGCAACCTATGTAGCATAAAACATAACTGCATTAAATCAGGTAAAACAGCAAAGATTTTTTAGCAAATATTACTGCATTTAAAAGTATTAGTTGCTAAGAAAGTAAAACATCTGAGGCATAACTACATATGTGCTTCCCAAACCAAAAAATAAGGTTTTCTGTTTACATCTCTGGTCACTGTTCTTGAATCAGGGGTTCCCAGCCGTTTTTTGCACTGCGGAACATTTTTGTATTGGTGATGTCATTAACAAACAGACCAATTATACAAATAGTGGGAATAAAATAGTATATGCTTATAGTGCTGACGATGGTTTCTAATACTCAAAACCTTAGACTTTGCAGTTAGGCAATTAAGCTTAGCAGTCTTTCAGCCAAATGTTAAATTAGGTATACTAACATGCACAAAACGACATTGAACTTCATGTTTACCACATTTACTATATTTCTGTATTGATAGCATGTGATTACCACTTAACAAAACGTTCAGCTAAGGATGAGGGGGTTGTGTCTAGTTTTTAAGGTGTTTGATAATAACACACAATATTAGACCAATTTCAATTTTGACCTAGTGGTGGTGTTACATTAGTTGTTATCAATGTCACTAGAGTTCCTGCGGTGAGGGACATGAGTGTCCTTATCAGTTTTAGCAATTTAAATTAAGGTGGTGGACCGACATACAGCACTTACTGGTTTTGCCACCTAAATATTCATAATAATAATAATAATAATACATTTAATTTATAATGCACTTTACATTTGGATCAAATCTCAAAGTGCTACAAAGCAAAAGCAGATAAAAGCATCAATAAAAAATAAAATAATAACTATATAAAAGCCTG
>VRLP01006456.1:0-28353 GCA_009660295.1 Lophius piscatorius
ATATATAAAAATATATATATATATATATATATAAAAATATATATATATATATATATATATATATATATATATATATAAAAATATATATATATATATATATATAAAAATATATATATATATTTTTATATATATATTTTTATATATATAAAAATATATATATATATTTTTATATATATATTTTTATATATATAAATAAATTTGGATGAACTGATTGAGTAAAATAGAATAAATCCAATTGGCTAAAGGGCTTGAACACCCTGGAGGGCCGCCTCAGGGGAGGGTGTCCTGTTGTAAAATGACCGAAACACACTTTGATCCTGAGGTAAACATCTGATGATGTATCCTGACATTTAGGACGCTTAATTCTCTTAATCCCATCTGGATTGAGTGACTTAAGATCAAATAAAACTCTGAAGGGAGATCCTAAGCTTCAACGGTTAAAGGACTGAGGAGGTGTCACAGGATATCTCAAGCGGGATAAAGGACAACTGCAATTTGGAAATAATGTTGAGTCTTTGGGGATTGTAACATCTATTCATAAATATGGAATTACTGCTTCGTTAATGTGTAGGACTATGTTACTGCTTCAAATATCAAAGGTTAAGGTAATCTAACTACTTTATCCGTCATTAATTAGCTGAATCTACAAAAGTATCAGAGCAGTTTTACAGTTGTAAAGTCAACTTTTCCCCTTTACTATTTAAGGAGTTATGTAAAGTTGAGCAGTTTAATCTATAAGTGTTATTGTCATACATAGCTGCCCACCACCGGAAAAATTATATTCTGAAAAGTAACTAGTAATTATACAAATATAGTGGAGTGGAAAGTACAACAAAGTATAAGTAGCATAAAATAGAATCTATCAAATACAGTACAAGTACTTGTAATTTGTACTTAAGCACAGTACTTGAGTTCATGTACTTAGTTACTGTCCAGCACTGCAAATACTTGGTACCGCAAATAATGAACTCCTCAGTATCCTGTTACAATCGCTTTAGTGCAGACAATACACATTAAGCTTCGTTTCAGGTGCAATAAAACTGATGAATCAAGTCCACAAATGTTTTGTAGCTCAAGTAGTCAGTTGTAAAGGCTGAAAACGACGCTTGGAGCAACAAAACCAAGCAATAACACTATGTCTCCATGTACTTGAAATGCAACTCCCCCAGGAAGCACATGCAAGACAATTCCATAGCCATGGATATCGTACAGATTTAATTTCCACTGGCATCAACATAGGCCCAGTATATATTTTTTGGACTAGCTTTCATGAATTAAGCAGCAGGGTTCTGGTCAACCCTCATTAACATCTCATTTCAGAGCCTTCTGACGGTTTTCTCGGCCTTGTTTCGTATCTCTCTTAGCAAAAATATCTGTAATTTCCTGCTGTCTAAATTTCAACAATAATGTGATTTTAACTGAGAGCAAGCAGGAAAAGGAAGAACCTCTGAAATACGGTTTAGGAGAGCTTTGGCAAGCCGAGTGGGCTCTGTGGGATAAGCGTGTCATGTGACCAGATGAAATTAAGAGATGCAGATATGTGCTTAAATTCCTGTTTTCATGGCAGGTTGAATTTGGACATTAAAAGTGAGAGGAATGTGTACATACATACACACACATGCACACACAATGGCCACCATTCTCTCTGTGCATAAAGGGATTACAAGGATGGCTGCATGTCGCCACCGTCATGTCTGCACTGCAGCTGTTGCGGTGCCTCGGTCAAAGTGCCCCTGTGTGTGTGTGTGTGTGTGTGTGTGTGTCCCCATATATGAATGTGTGTGTTCCAATGCATTTACATAAACCGACATACAGCCTCTTACACGTTGACACACAATCCGTCGCCGCTGCGAACCACAGTCACCAGGCTCATCTCGCACCACAACCCACATAGCAAGGCTCATAAACTCTCGCTCATTCTGACTTCGGTTAACAGACACTGATACATGTCAGTCAAACTGCATGTGAAGGCGCAACCCATGAGCCTTTTCAATACGCAGAGCTCTAACCTGGCTGTTATCATTCACAAGCTGATCTTTATATAGAACTACTCACGTTAATAATTCAATGTATAAAAGTAGTTATATATGGGTGATGAGCCATAGAAGGAGAATTATCATCTGTTAACAAGATGTGTTCAATCAGTATTTTGGAAATTCTTAAATCTTCTGTTGGAATAATGAGGCTGACAGGAAAGCAGGTGTTTCAGAAACTGAAATCTGTCTATCCTAAACACCTAAATAGTTGTACGAAATGTTACTCACTTCCTTATTCCTTGTAGTCCTTAGTGGGGCATAACGTTCTGGCTATTGCTTCTTTCAAGACTCTTCTCTAGTATCTTGACTAGTTTTGTTTTGCACTAGATTTGATTTAGGCAACCAAGTACTTTTATAAGATAACATTTAAGATAATTAGACAGGTGCATTTGGGAAATGTTGTTGAAGCAACACAGTTGGTATTATCTATTTAGTTTGGTTTTTTTATCAGTGTTTCTGCTGTTTTTTTTGTCCATTCAGTTTTTGTTTCATCAGATCAGATCATCTGTTTATGTTATCCCACTATTACAGTACCAGTGTAACTACAGTGTAATAACAGAAATATACCTCATGAAGAAGACGGGACATTTTTGGGATATATTGTGTTTTATTTATTCTTATATCTGAAAGCCTCAGTAAAGGTCAATGGAATGAAAAACATCTGTCAAAGTTATGCAATTTATTGGGAAGTTTGTTGGATTTTAAGCAGTAGCAGTTTTAACAGATACTTTGTTGGTGCATATTGCTTCCCTCCTCCGTCAATCAAACATAAAACAGAGAAATATCATGCAAACACTGATGCATTTAAATATCTGTTTCATCCAGCTGATTTATGCAGATGAAGGGAAGGAATCTAGAATAATTATGCAAAATAATCAATTATTCAGTGCTTAATAATTGTGACCTGTATAGATTTGGTTATTGCTATTTTGGAATTGTTGTGGATCAAGTGGTGCATCGACCAATGAGACCAATGAGAGTGAAGCATGCTTCCTCTGGCATTCCTCACTTGTTTTCACCAAAATGATTAAATTAATATAATTTCAAAACCTATTCTACATACCTGGAACTGTGTGTCGAATAACACATAATTGTAAAAAAAAATTAAATAAATTGAATTGCTGCTTTTTTGTCATAATTTTATATTATATTATTTATTTATTTTTTATTGATGTTTTTATCTGCCTTTACATTGTAGCACTTTCCAAATGTAAAGTGCATTATAAATAAAATGCATTATTATTATTATTATTTTTGCTTTTATTATAAATGTAATGAAAGAAAAAGTAAAGGCAAAACTTGAAACCTTAAATGATCTTGATCTTGAGGCTGTTTTAGTGTTTTATAACATATTAGAAGCGTTAATATTTCAATGTATATCTTGACGTTATGATAGAGTATGCCATATTTAGGCCTGTCACAATAATAGATAATTAGTATTTTATTTCTATTTTTTTTTTGTTGAGATAACTGGGATTGGTTTTTTTTTAGAATCGTTATCCTTCCTTCATCCGTGCAGAAACAGTTGGATTTGACAGAAAAATCATATTTTATCACTATTCCAAGTCATTTTCCATTTGATGTTTGACTGGCGGGTGGTAATGATGTCATCTCACCGCTATGGGCCTGTTTGGAGTGGAGAGTTTAATTTTCTCTAAATGTGTTTTTTAAAAGGCAATCTTCATCACACAGCGTAAAACATTGGGAAACCGGTTCTCTGTGAGGAGCACCGGGAAACCATATATTTTAGACCAGAGCCGTACGCTATTAGAAGACATATGCTAACAAACATGTTCATTACCGTTCCACCTCTATAGTGCTGCCTTCTGAAATATGTTTGTTCTTATACTCATACATAACATGGCTGTAGTCTATTCACTTGTCATCAAAAATCGCTAGATTGGGTTCAGTTAAATTTCACGCAAAGGTCTGTATGGGGCCCGATGTTAACAATGAAATAAGTGTTTCTTCATTTTAATTTTATTATTCTGCTATGATGGAAGTTGTGGTTAATCCACATCAGTACAAATGTAGTGTTTCAATTTGAAAGGGCATCCGCGACTTTGGTCCCAGGTCTTCTAGTTTAACACTAAACTATAATGAAACTAGACGTAGGCTGTCGTCCCCAACAGCGAAGGTATATCCCCGAAAAGTCCCCAATCCCCTCCGTTGTACAAGCAATCCCCGTGATTTGACCAGTCAAATTTAATGTGAAGTTATTTCCAAAGTACTTTCATAAAAAGAAGAAAAAGCTCCACTAATCGAGTGAACTATAAAATATTACATTAAATATGGGTAAAATATGAAAGTTACATGATGGATTTCCTCGAGTGGATTCATATTCACCAAATTTGGAATAAATCGGACCAACTTATTGTCAACATCATTCCAGAGAAGAAGAAAAAGATGTGCTTCCCCTTGTGCACCTTGATGTTCTATGTTGTTCTTCAGTGTCTCTGTAAATTGTGTTGGATGTGCAGGAGCATGTATCTCATTTGTGGAAAATTTGTTCTCGTTGTGAACGTTACAAGTTTAACAGCAGTGGTGTTTCCACATGTTAGGCTGCAAATCCGGTTCAAGAACAGTTCTCTTCATTCCAACTGTTTGGAATATAGAACCTTAAGGCTTTAGAAGGGTTTCTATGGTAACGTATGATGTGTAATATGTGTGTGTGCGCGTGTGTTCCTTCTAAGGAAAATGGCATTGAAGCAGTCTTCGCTCCACATCCTTGCTCTGCCTGGGCCCTCCCATGGGACAGCTTACCAGGAGCCATCAACCCTACTGAAGGTAAAGTCAGATATTTTCCTTGACGCTCTTTTCTTTCCATTCCGCTCCTCTACCCTTGAACTATTTTCTCTGCTCTTTGGCTATCTTTGTTTTCTTTTTCTTTTTTCAAATGTATAGCCTTGCTTTATTCTCCTTCTATCGAAATCAAATCCAATCATCCTGTTTGTCTCCTCCGCCACTACATCACTCCCCCAACCTGTTTTGTTCACTTTATCACCTGGCCAAAGTATAAAATAAAAATACTATTGATGATGAATATAGCGCCAGAGCGAGCGTTGTGCAGAAACAGTAGCGTAAACCTTCCCATACTTCGGCGCCCTGGTTGGCAGTCTCACATTTCTCACAACGGATTGGAAGTTATATCCGATAAACAGTGTTTTTTGTAAAAAGCTCCACCTAGTGAGTTAAATATGAACTATTAGTACTAAACAATTAGCACTTTGTACAAGATAGATCTCTTTAAGTCAATTATTATACATCTAATGTGGACTAATTGCATAAATAGTTGAGAAATTATGGCGTCAATACTTCTGGAGGCTACCCCCAGTTACAGAAATATATAACTGACCTTTCCCAAAATCAATGCAGTTCTTCCTCGCACTGAGTTCCATGGGGTATAAAGTTTGATCCATCAAATAGTTTTCGAGTTCTGTCCTTGAAACACTGATTTACATAAGAAAAAGCTCCCCCTAGTGAGTTAAATATGAACTACTAGAGTAAAGTCAGACCAAATATCAGTCATTTACAACCAAAGTTTCCAAAAATCCATCCAGCTTTTCTCTGCACTAAGATCTACGGAATGTAAAGTTTGAAAGTTATCCATGAAATAGTCTTTGATTTATGTCCGGCAAACTGTGTTTTTCATTAAAAAAAAAACAGCTAGTGATGAAATATGAAGTATTAAAGGAAAAAGTGGAAAAAATACAAGATAGATCTCCTTCAGTCCATTCATCAGGAAAAAGACTGGACTGAATCGGACCATTGGTTCCAAAATTATGGCCTGGCAATTCTGGAGAAAAGCTCTCCCTAGTGTCAGAAATATAAAACAGAGCTAGTCCAAAAACACTCCAGTTCTTCCTCACATTAAGGTCTATGTGGGTATAAAATTGAAAATGATCCATGAAATCGTCATGAGTCGAGTTAACACTAAGAATCCCCGAGTCGGGGATATAATAATGGCTCAGGTTTCATCAGCTTTAACTGGGTGTTTTTCACATGAGGCACCTAATTAATTTTAAAATGCAACTCTCCTCCTAATGTTGTGGGTTATGAAGTAGGTCTGTAACAGAACCAAACTCAGAAAAAAACAGAAAAGAATAGAAATAACTGATGTGCTTGTGTGCGATTGCCTTTAGCGGATATTGAGTGCAATGAGAGAACAGTCTAATGGGCAGTGGGAGGGTTGTTGATTGCTGCAACGTGGAGCGTTGGTGGTGCAGATGCATTTCTCTTTATCTCTTTTTCTCTTGCCATTATTGTTTTTCTTCCTATTATTCGGTGTCTGTGCTGGTAATGGTGCTCAACGATGTGGACATGAGAGCTGGAGGCGTGGCGGAATATCAGAATTATTGTTAAGAAAGAAAATGGCAGGAGCTGACAAAGACACACCCTTTTTCTCCTTTTTCTATACCCCCCTTGTTTGACAAATTTCTCTAAACAGACAGTATTGATACATGAAATCAAACTATTGTATATACACAATTAGCCATAATATAATAATCACCGACAGGTAAAGTGAGTCACATCTCACTTCCCATTGATTGTCTCATTGTGGCACCAGTTAGTGGGTTGGTATATATTAGAAATCAAGTGAACATTGTCCTCAAAGTTGTAAAGGGTCTATATTGTGATGGTTAGACTGGGTCAGATCATCTCCTAACCTGCAGGCTTTGTTATGGGTTCCCGATCTGCAATGATTAGTACCTACCGAAGTGCTAGTTTGAAAATTAAGTTGTGAAAGATTAATGGGTCACCCAAGGCTTATTGGTGCGCATGGGGAACGGAGGCTAGCCTTAGTTGTTCTATCCCATCGATGAGCTACAGAAGTACAAATAGCTGAACACTTTTTTGAAAGAAAGGTGTCAGAACACTGCGGCTCGCTGAGTAAAGATTGTCCCTGCAGACCCATGTTCACTGCAGAAATCACCTACAATGGACAAATCATCCTCAGAACTGGGTCACAGAGCAGAAAGTGGCCTTCTCTGATGAATCATGCTTTCTTTTATATCTTGCAAATGGCCAACAGACACTTTTTGAAGGAAGTAAATACGCTTTTGAAAATGTTCTGCTGGGAAACCTTGGGTCTGACCATTCATGTTGATGTTACAGTGACACATACCGCTAGGGCTAGACAATTAATCGTAAAAGGATGGCAAAGTCAATTCAGCATTTGAATTCATGACATAAGCTGTCACGAAGCCAGCAATTTGTGTTCCAACTCACCCTTACTGTTGTGTATCTGTGACGTGGGGGGATTATGGGAGTTGTAGTTTATTTTTACGTCGGTAGACCATGACAGCAATGTTATCCTGGCTGTTAAAAATAAAGTGCCTGTTCTTTGCTTCAGAGTCTGTCCCAGCTAGCTTTATATTGTTAAGGCGCCGAAGAGCTAATATCATGTAACACAGGCAGAAACCAGAATAAAATTTTCTCATCACTCCTAAACACACTCTTCAGATCATTTAAATGTCCAGTATTTAAAATTGAAGGGATACTTTAGGACATCTCTTTGAATAAGGGGAATATTATACTCATGAAAGAAAAATTATTTTTATTTTAATGTTTGTCTAGAAAAAGCTCTTCAATAGCTCCATAGGAGCTGTTCCTAACTTTCATATGGAGGCCGTCATGTTCGTACAGGCGGAGAGGGATTTTGCATTTTAGGTTCTTACTGTTTTTTTTGTTTTGCCATATGGAAGATAATACTTTTAATTTGACAACAAGAAAAGGCAACGGAGCACCAAGTCTCGCCGGCAAAGCAGACATGGAGACTCATGAAACCTTCAGATGTAGAACCTTCCAGATTCAATCCGACTTAGCGCCGCCAGCCTCCTCCCCAGCTGCTGCACAGTGTCCATGATCTTGGATCATAGGCTGTGTGCGCTCCATCTCTTTTCCCACCTCCCGGGCAGCAATATCTCCAGAACCGGCAGCTGTCCATGGCTCGTCCAGTTGTTTCAGAGGTGAACTGGACAGACCTCAGCAGAACAAGTTGTTGTTCCTTGGTGACATTTCTTTTGCTGTGGTGTGGCACACCACCGCATAGCTCTCGCACGACATATCTATTTTGCCTAAGGGAAGTTCCTGCGCATCATAAGGCCGGTGGTTATAATGTTATGGCTGAACACGGCATTAAACCATAATAGTCAGTATTGCCTCTTGACATTTTGAGCTTTCGAACAATTTTACTTTTTCTCATTCTGTCCATTGAAAAGGGATTTCTAGGGTGAGCCTTAATGGTGGTCATTTATTTCAGCAGCATATCTAACAGATTGTACCCACTAGTTTGAGCAAACTTGACTAAGAATATGACGTCATGGCTTTTGATATTAAGTTAAGTTCTACAAATTAAGTTTCCCATGCAAAGATGATCAGAAGAGTGGTCACTATCTCCATAGAAAATATTGAAAATATTATACAGGCGTGTGTGTGAGTGGTCGCAGCAGCAGTAATGTTGCTGTATTATACAGTTGTACCTCCGTTTACAAACTTAATTTGTTCTGAGACCTTGCTCGCAAACCAAAAAACTCGTAAACCGAAACGAATTTCTTCATTCAAATGAAAAGAAATCTCATTAGTTTGTTCCATCTCCCAAAAATATTCATATAAAATAGTTTTCCATGTTACTTTTATTCAAAGTAAAAGTAATTTTAACAACAAATAGCAATGATAAATGATATAAGTGATTCAGGCTCACTTAACTTTGTCTCACTCGATTCCTTCCAAACATAAGCGGACACCAGCGCGCGGATATTTCCTCCGTGAGTGCTTGACACTAACTGAGAGCGAGCGCGAGGGAGGCTGACCTGAGATCCATTTCTTTTTTGCTCTTGTCTTGGGGCGCACAAAGGAAACCCACGCTCACGTCTTTCACTTGTTCAAACAGGATGCTCGTGAACCAAAGCAGAGCACTCGTATACTAAGCAAGTTTCTTACGAGATCCAGGCACTCGCTCCTATCAGGAAAAAAATAGGTGATACGAGCAAAACAAAAACGCTTGTAAATTAAATGACCGCCGGTAAAACAAGGGACTTTTTTTTGAAGAATCTTTGCTCATCAAAAGTGTAGCTTTTTCCTCATTACATATTCAAAATCAATTCAACACACGCAAAACTGATATAGAACATGCAATTATTTGAACAATTTTTTTTTAACTGTATGTATCATCTTATTTCATTGTGTGCATTTCAGCCTGCAGCTTTTGGTTGTGGCTCTATACCCCCGGAGCATCTGAGATAAAACGAAACGATGACTCTGAGATTAAAGTGGTGACCTTCAGCTTTAATTTGATTTAATGTTTATTTCTGCAGTCAGTCGTCTACAAAGTTTAGCCCTCTTTTATTCATGCTGAAGCTCATCGATTGCCTCTTTATTTGACAGCGATGCATTGCACACCTAACATGAGTGTGAAATGCAGATAAGGCTGAATGCCAGAATTGGTTATGGTGCTATAGAGCCAAAACTTTATAACTTCTTACTAACTTGGTAAAAGAATACATCACTGTTTTGACTTACTCTATATACAAAATAGGTATAAGATAATCATCTCACTCTCCGGCAAAAATACCTTATTTTATATTTCGCTCCAATCTTTTCACCCAATTAATGAGTGTTCAGCCATACCAAGTCCTACACACTGACCTTTAGGTGGAAACAGTGTAGATAGGAACAGAGGGACCTCTACGAATGTTTAAGTTATTTGGCTCAGTCCTGTAAGAGGCTGTTTTTTACCAAAAGTGATGATAGTTGTCTGCAGACGAGTAAAATGTGATGTGAATACAAGGCCCATTTTGCAGTCAGGTTCTTGTCTGCAGTGCTTCACTTAATAGAGAGAGGAAGGGAGGTAGTAAATAAAGCAGGTTAGAAAAGATGGTGCGTCTGACAGCGGGAGATTGAGATAGGGGAGAGACAGCTTGAAGAGAGACAAGGGGTTATCAGGAGAAAACAAGACAGGGGAAGAAGAGGTGAACGAGACAATCAGGCATTGAAAAAAAAGAAGATGAGGGCTGGTGTGGAAACCACATAGTTGTCATGCCTCAGAAATGCTGCAATTAGGGCCTCCAGGGTTTGTTTTGGTACAAGGAGATGAGATGAGGTCTCTTGTCTTTCTCTTAGGCTGCAGGAGTATGACAGCAGTTGAACTGCTCCAGTGAAAACCGGCTCCATTTGTCTTTGTCTCCTCGCTCCGACTACACTGGAGACATAATTGAGATCTAACAAACTCCACACTTCACTGGTGTAATTTTTTGGGTAGTTTGATGGAAATAGAAGAACATGTAAACCGTATAACAAATATTATTTGCACTTTCGCTTTTCCTCCAATTTCCTTCCTTCCTTTCGTTCCTTTCCCTTCAACTCCAGAAAGTTAGTATGCCTGGCCAAGAAATAGTCCAGTGCTTATCTGTGTGAACCACAATGTGATGCTTTTGCTTTAATGTTTTGGTCAAATGAATGATATAACACACATTAGTGAGGTAGATTTTGTTACTTCTGCGCAGAGTCAGGTAAGTTGATTTCCTTTTTTTTATTCCCATGACATATCATCCATTTGGACTATAGCCATCACCATAATGCTATATAATTAAAAATCTGTGTAATATTTTTTCATGAAACATTGTTTATGGATAAACATATATAAGAGCGGTGCCTTTCCTTATTTTAAGGCTGTTTAAGGTTTTTTATTTTTATTGTTTTTGCAAAACATGTTCAAATTGGGTGAAAATTTGAGTGATTTTTACTTTAGAGCCCTTTCATACTCTTTACTCAAACTTGCCGTGCACCTTAGAAGCGCACCAATTGCAAATTTCTTGATCGATCACCCATTTTTATAAAGTCTGACGGGCAGAAACGGATTTTGGCCTATTCCAATTTTTTACTTTAAGGTTTTAAAACCATAATGAGTAGTGTATTTTAAGAGCTTTTATTTTGAAGGATTACAGGGGAAGTGAAGCTGGTCAGCATTGTGCGTGTTTTCTGACCTGTTGAAATTAATGTACCCGCTGTCCTCTCGGCCCTGTGTTTCCTTAAACCAATTGTTTGACATTTTGAATTGAAAATAAAACGATGTAAGCCTCGTTCAGTCCATTACATGTTAAATGTTGGTTTTGTTCAGGCACTGCAGAGCTTGTGGCTAACTATGAGCTGTTGCTATCTTTAGACGCGCCGCCAGTATTCGCTTCTCGAAACTTGCTATGTTCTTCAGGGCGATTCATTTTGAGGTGTCAGATTAAGTTTGTCATGCTGAATGCCTTAGGGGGTTGTTCCACCGCAGCGTCATTTGTCCTTTCGTTTTAAAACCATCATTGACAGCGAAGATACATTCAGCCGGCTCCTGGCTGGCACTATCGCTAGTTTTAGTTGCCCTGCCAACGTTAGCTGTGTGTTATTAAGTTTGTTGTGGCAAACGTTTTCGGGGTTGTTTCGCCATCGTCTATTTTGTTCTTCCCGGTGTCAAAAATTGCAAGCTTTGATTTGATGGTGTTTTCTGCCTTACTTGCGAGATGTTTGGAGGCGTGGTGATTCCTGTTTGGTGTGCATGTACGGCACATGCGTCTAACCAGCAAGGCTGGTATCGGCTGCTCGGCCGATTGGCCATTACGTCACACTAGGCGTCCCGGCGCTGATCGATCAGTGCACCTCTTGTACTCTTTTTTTTATTTGTGTTTGTGTTTGTTATGTGATTTCACAGCATCCTGGGATGGAATGTGAAGTTGGATGTTGAGAATATGTTCTTTCCGCTGCGCTGGAAAGTCATCATGCCTCTTCATCTTCTGTTCAATTTAATCCCTGATGAAATATTTAGAAACCCAAAGTCATTTACCACACTTATATCATATTTGCGTATTTTTTACACTTTTCAAATAAATGTATAGTATTGCATCAATTTTGTTTACGCCCTGCTTATTCTGGTTTCTGCGGTTAAAATTCAATAATGTCGATTATATCAAGCGTTACATCCATTCGCCTATCTTTAATGAGTGTAATTTCTCCATAAGATTATCATCTGGTTGTTACTGAGTTTAGATGAAGGTAATTAGCTGGATTTAATTCAACTTCAGATTTCCCTTCACACCTTATTAATTTTCTCAGCATAAGATATTTAATCAGTGCCCAGAGGATGTAGTGTAGTTCTCTTCCATAAAGTTTAGTGCATTTCTGCACCGTTATTCCGTGCATTGCTGTCCTCCCTCACATTTAATTACTGTCTGATATTGTGAGTGTTTCATCAGATTAGAATCAGTTTAATATTTCATCAAAATGATTGTCTTTACAAATAATTATTATTTATTAAGGCTGTTTCAACAAGGTCAGATGTGAAGTTTGATGGTAGATTCAAGACTTAAAGGGTCTCTTATCTACAGTTTTTGTTTAAGCATGGGGTCAAATGATAATGCGATCTACATTTCCCTCCAGCTCTGTGGAGCTGCTTAGCTTTTGCACATAACTGAGCATTTAACAGCTTAAGAGTCCGATATTTCCCTCAGGGGTTCAGGAGTAGATGGAGAACGAAAGAAGCTGTTGACCAAACAAAAGACTTCAGAAATAAATTATAGCATAGTTCTGTGTCTGTATTAAAGAAAAGCTGTTTGCTTACCCAGTCACAGTAAAATAAGTTTAATGTGATGTGATGAATATGTCAGCAAAAAATAAATAAATAAATCAAGTGTCCAAGTTTTACATTTACATTACTGGTATTGAAGTATTTGTGCTCCAATATTTGCTATTAAAGCCTCAGGCCTCAATAGCCTATTCAGGCTGTTGAAGTATTCTAGCCTTTTATTTCTTTTACATGAAAGTATGTCCAACACTTGGAAATCATGATAAATCCTACTCTGGTAAAAAATAATGTGGTCGACAGTTTACCTCAGTCCGATCACAAACACATTGCCAAACTTTGTCTCGTCTGTGTAGTGCTGTGAACCAGACTTCAGTCGTGAAACTCAATGCAGTCTGGCTGTTTTTCCTGTCCAGCTGTCAGGCTGAATGGAGCTCTGCTGAGAGACACACAGCAGGATTAGACAGACGTCCTGTTCAGATCTAGCATTAGCATTCGTGGGTTATCCATCCAAGATGCATTGAATACTCATTGAGACCCAGTTGCCCGTTTGACATTCAGAGGTGGTCTAGTTCGTAAATGGACACGTTCTTTTGGCTGATCTGAGGGGCCTACATATTACCACTTCATGTCAGTCATGTGACTTTGTTGACTAATTTCTCTCTTCCCATGCATTCTTCTTCAAATGCATCGGTGTTTATTGTGTTTTTTTTGTTGATGTGGCTTTATAAATAAGTTATAAACAAAGTCAAAGGCAGGATAAAAATAAATGCTTGGTACTTGTGAAAAGGCGCTTACTGTCCTCCGGCTTCATTCAGACACATTTCAAGGCAATCAGGATAAGTAAATTCATTTTCGATGTTCTATAAACACACAAATAAATTCTACTTAGACCTATCCCTCCTGATGTAAAGTATCAGACTAGTCGCCTTTGAAAAATTCATTTAAAATGATCCCACATTAAGCATTCCACTTCAGAGCGTCTTGGAGAATGTCTCACCTGGAAATCTCAGTGTTGCAAAGAAAGTTGAGTGGATGTTGCAGCAGCAGCTCTTGAAAAGCAAATGTTCCAAACAAACCTTGAAACCCTTTCACACACATCCTTGAGTCAGGACAGCAGAATTATGAATTTATGAAATAAAGAGCGTTTTACAGCGCAGCCAAAGGACCTATGATGCTGTTTATACACAGTGGTGTTCCGGGCTGCATACTGATATCAGCTTTCACACAATGCTCACTATAGGTACACAGATCGATCGGCCGGCTGATCAGACTTTGGTGATCGGCCCAAAAAATTTGCAATTTGTGCACCTCTAATGCTCACAGTGACAATGAGGTTTAGCAGCTATAATTTCAGGCGTAACGGCCATCTAGGTTTAGCTTGGTATCGTGGTTAACATTGCTAATTAGCATTACGCACAAAGAACAACTAAAACTGATGGCAACTGATGGCTTCAATTTTTACAGGTATTTGATATTAAAACCCACTAGAGAAAAAAGCCTCAGGTTTGTCGTGGCTATTACACTTTTTCTATTGGAGGGTTTGAATGCCAGTACCAGAGTTTCTATGAATTTGTCCTATAGAGACATTTCTCTTATAACCTCATGGTCATTCTAGAAAAAGTAAACAAAAACATTCCCATTCTTTTGAAAGTAGTTAACAGTTAGTCTTAGTCCAGTCTCCCATAAATTTGATGAATTCCACATTAGAAAACATTACATTAGAGCAGTTTCCCACAGGAAGCCTCTATTGACCCTGTCATACTAGACAACTTTAGAGTCTGAGAGACATGCCATTTAAATCTCTGCAGGCTATATCAAATGAAAATACACCAGCACTGTAACTACTGAGAGTTGAGGTGAAGAACACTGATCATTTTGTTATAATGGACCCTGTCAGTGGAGGGGATATATTGAGCAACAATTAAACATTTTGTCCTCTAAGTGAATGTGTTGGAAGCAGGAAAAATGAGCAAGTGTGAGAATCTGGATGACCTTCATAAGGGTCAAAATTGTGATGGCAAGACGACTCGGTCAGAGTTTCTCCAAAAACTGCAGGTCCTGTGTGTTCGCAGTCTGTGATGGTGGCGTGAAGAAGGACAGACGTTGAACCAGCAACAGGTCATGAGTGCCCACAGCTCATTGAAGTGAGAGGCTACCGTAGACCAGAATGTGTTGTCCAGTCCCAAAAAAGAGCTAAATGTGTTGTCCAGTCCCAAAAAAGAGCTAACACACAATTTGATGAAAAGTTTAACGTTGGTTCTGATGGAAAGGTGTGCATGGCTGCATGTAGCTTGTTATCTAAAAGGTTACATTGCTGCAGGCCGGTCAGAGTGCCCATGCTGGCTCCTATCAATTAGCAAATGCCTACAATGTGCACATTAGCATCAGAACTGGATCACTGAGCCCTGGATGGAGTTGGCCAGGTCCGATGAATCGTGTTTTTCTCTACATCATCTCGGATGCTCATGCCATGCTTACTTCCGGAAGGGCACTGGGTTAGAAGAAGGCAAGCCGGGAGGTCTGCTCCAAAACGTTTTCATTTTGACACATACCACCTCCCTAAATATTGCTGCAGACCAAGCGCAGCCCTTTATTGCAAGGGTATCCCATAATGACGATGACCTCTTTCAGCAGAATAACACTTCTTGCCATACCACAAAAATGGTTTGGGAAGTTTAAGGTGTTGACTTGGCCTCCAAGTTCCTGAGATCTCAGTCCATTCAAACATCTGTTAGATGTGCTGGACAAATAAGTCCAATCCATGGAGGCCCTTCCTTGCTACAGGATCTTCTGCTAACATATTGGTGCAGGATACCAAAGTACTCCTTCAGAGGTCTGTTGGAATACATGCCTTGACAGGTCAAAACTGTTTTGATGACAAAAAGAGAACCTACATAATATTAGGCAGGTGGTTATTATGTTATGTCTGTTAACATCCAGTATCACCGGAAATTCTCTCTATGTTGAGAAGGATCAGCGCGCTCATGAAGATCACACGTGTCAGCCAGCTGATGGGGTTGCGATATGTCTCAAAAGTGCAAAAGTGACTGAAACGGAAACATTGTCCCTCCTAATCATTAGTTTTGTAACTAGTATTCAAAATTACTGTCACCTTCAAATCCCCATGTTTACATTTTGCTCTTTGTCACAGATTATTGTGGTGTCATTAAATTAGTACAAAGTACTTTAGACAGGGAGTGCATGAATTATGACCAGAATGAAAAGGCCTTCCTAGTCTTGTCAGCAGACTTATCATTTTGGCCTCAAAGCTGAGGATCTAATGATTAAACACAGGCCCGACTGAACACCCTCAGGTTTAGATCTTATTTTCACAAACTACCTACATTATATCATTCATACAGCATCATTGGTAAAATAATGACGACCCCTAGCAGACATAAAGTTCATACAGAAATATTCAAACTCAGTATGGGAGTATATATAAGGCAAAATTCTGCCTCTGATATTTCCTATTTTGAATCAAGTCGTAACCAAAAATCTTCAATAATTGCTTTTTTCATTAATGGTAGTTTGACAAGAATAAAGGAAAGTGCTTAGGAAGAGGAAACAGATTGCTCGACTTTGTAAATATATTCAGAAAGAGATCAAATTAAGGCTACATTCTTAGTTTTATTTTCACAAAATGTACGAGGGAGTGTGACACAGAGGGGATAGATACATTTGATCTAATGTTGCTGCAGTACCGGTTTGCATGAACAAAGGGAATTCAGAGGATCTTCAGACGGTTCAGACCTCAGAATGTGAGGTCGGATTCCAGTTTCAGAGAAAATCTCTCCGGTGCTATTAACCAAGATTGTGTAGGCTTCCTGGTCTAGGTTCTCCACTGATTTGGAATTTGCCTCTATTGGAGGTTCTTATAATTTTTTGTGATTGTTTTCTGTCATTGTTGCTGTTTTGTAATTCCTCTTTTTGATCATGGAAAGCACTTTGCATCTTTGTTTCGTAAAATGCTATACAAATGGGTTTTATAATTATTATTATTAGTATAGAGCTATTCCATGAGGTCTTGGTCAGCAATTAAAAGCTACATCATAGATATTTGAATGCCATTCAAATGTCAAACAACCATTAAAAGAGTTTCGGATAAAAGTCCAGGAAAAAAAGTGCCTCCAGCAACTTTTTACCCATTTCACAGGTGACAGATCACAAAAAACATTTGGTGCAGTTCGGCCCTAGAGTGGCGCAGTCTGAGTAAATTTGAATTGCATTAGTTTGAGCCCGGAGTTAAGAGAAAAAGGATTTTTCAATAATCAACTTTATGACTCACACCAAATTCCTGTTTCTAAACTCAGCTAATCACACAGCCTATGTTTTTTTTCGTTTTTTTTCACCCCTCAATCCAAAGTAAAATTAAATTGAAATAAAAATGTCATTAGATTTCCATTAATAATATCTACCTTGACAAAGGCCGCGGACCGACCCCGCCCACAGGCTCCAGATGAGAGCTGCATGTGAAAACGTGTGTTCCGGCTGAGTGTTTGCTCGTCAGGCTGTCAACACGTGTGTAATTAAAGGTGATTTACCTGTTGGCAAAACTGTTGATCAGAGAGTTCGTATATAGAGCTTATGTTAATACAAACACAAGGATGTGATTTGAAAATATTGCTATTGAACGTCATTGCGGGTGTATCTGTGTGAGCCGTGTGCTGGCAGTTGGTTAATTCCTTCTTCCCCTGGGCTTCCAGCTCCAAAACAGCAGGCCGTGCCTCCTAAAATCACCTCTCTCATTCCCAATTAATTAAATCATTAGAGCCCTTAAATTGGAGATTTAAAGATATGCAGTAAACATGGGAGCAAGCAAAACATCCAGCCGGCTTTGTTACTCCCAATTAGAGGTATAATTGATACTTTATTTCCACAATTCAAGTTCAAACACATCTAGACTCCCTGGGGGGGGGCGGCGTTCCACAGAGTATCGCTGTTTGCAGTGATGTTTGAGTTGTGTCCATTTAAATGCGGCGCCACCGGCTGCCTCCATGATGAGCTCTTTGCAAATGTCATTTTATGAATATTCATTGCTTTCTGCGGTTTGGTTTTGTTCGACTCCTCTCTAGTAAGGCGACGTATGATGGGCGTGGAGGGAGGAGACGTCTCGCTACAACTCTCAGTATTAGCATTTAATGGGTTTTATTACTTCTCTACAAATTGTTTATTTTTATCAGTTGAGTGAGAACAGGGGTTGTTTTAATGTAAATCCTATTGATTTTAGTTGGCGCTACTGTTTATGCTACTGCTTTAATAATTTACTATATGTATAGTATAGGTTCAGGGTCACAGTGACTCTTTCATTAATGTTCAACTTTATAAATGCCAAAACAGCAGTTTAATGGTAGCTTTCCCAGGCCATGTTTTCAACCTCGATAAACAATTACGGCTGAACAGTTAATAATGCCATGTATTATGTAAGAAGTCGTCTACATATGACCCTGAACCTACACTGAAATATAGTAAATTACCAAAGCAGTAGGCGCCAACTATAATCAATAGGATCTTCATTAAAACAACCCCTGTTCTCATTCAACTGATAAAAATAAACAACTGTTGTGAATTGGCGCTATATAAATAAAGATTGATTGATTGATAAATGATCATTTAAAAAAAAAATCATAGACTTTTGTGTGGAATGTAAGAGACAGAATCTTGTTGAAGATCTTTTTCACTATGCTTCCACACCCAAGGCTAAGTTGAGACGTAAATCAATATTTTAAATGGGAATGACCTCGTTAGTTTTTATTTCTTTCAAAAACTGTAAAGGCTGCATTTAGTCTCCTTATGAGGCAACATTAATGAAATCTTGTAAAAATGCCATCTGTGAGCAGACGCTGATCCGTTCTCTCTTTTAAAACCAGGGATTGCAGTTGAATGTAAATAAATGAAAATTACATCCATCCATTCAGTCGATATATTCCATCACAGTCATGCAGCTATACAGTGACTAAAATTAGCTTCTCCAAATCTAAAAGTGTCACATGATGTTTTATTTGGACGGATAATCAGGAAATCACAATAATTTGCATAGTTTGTGGTTTGGCGTGATATTGAAAGAACACTGGCAGTTTGTTATTATTAATTGCAGGAGGTACTTCATAGTACATGTCTGAGTTAAAAGCAGTTTCATGTGTCCTCCACCTTTGTTTGTTATCTTTTCTCTTCTCCTTCCGTCTGAGTTCCTCATCCTTGGTTTTTCTCTACTTATCTATCTAGTTTGTCTCTATATTTATCTCTTTATATCTTTTTTTCCCTGTGTTCCTTACTTTACTTGCTTGAACATGAAGTGCATATTTTTTTAACTTAATTTTAGGCAACACTCAAATCTCATACTGTATTTCACATTTGCTCAAAGAAAAGCTCGGAGGTTATTATGTTCTGTATCTGCTTATCATAGTATAGTATATAGTATCATAATATCATAGCTATGTCATATTTGGTTTTGCTATATAATGTAAGAAACCCCCCAAACCCACTCTCACAGTGCCCACATCTAATTTTACTCAGTACAGAGTCCTGTATAGATTTTGGCATGTGTGACTCAGTTATCAGTTTTCTACATTGTGTTGTTAGAGGAGCTTCCCCCAATTTTTTGCACCTGCATGGTGTTGGCTTACACAGCCATAGGGGTGGGTTGTTATTTTTGCGTCCATGTGTTTTGTCTGTTTTTGCATCTGAAGAACGTTTAGCAATAAGAAAACATTTCCCTGGTTGCAGGAGCCTCCATAGCTTTTCCTTTGGCGTTCTGGTAACCATAGTGACTGTTAGAAATACAAATCTACATCCGCACAAATGTATTTGGAGTCACCCTTAATCCCGGAGCTATTGACACAAATACATCTTTTTGTTGATGTTTCATATCATATTAATGAATTGGTTTTCATTTATGTTTTGTGTAAGTGGTAATAGGGGGAGTTAGCTGACATTTCAGGACCCTGCAGGAGTTGAATACTAGCATTGACTTTTTTAGTGTTTTTTAAGTATGCGCATGGATCTGGTCACAGTACAAATACGGTTCTAATTACCAGAATAAGTCCTGTTATAATTATACAAAGGGTGCATTCTATATTGGCTGTCGATGTAGTCCCTTGATTGACATTCAACTTCTCTAAATAACTATTCAGTGGCTCTCAGTAGAGCAAATACCAGCACAAAGGTATACGCATCTCTCTAGACAAGAGTTCTAATACCGATGAAAATGTATTTATCATAGAATAAAGTTAGGCCACAAATAGTAGGCTGGAAATTCAAATTAGATGTTGTTTTACGGTCATAAAAACAAATGATTGTTAAATTACATACATATCATCCTCATATTGTGATTACTTTAACATCACCATTTATGGATTATTTCCTGAGATATAAAAGGAAATGGCCAATCTTGCGTTAACTAACGAATGATATCTTTAATATAATCTTCCACAAAGTTAGGTGGGAATCAGTTAATTGATATTTGCATAATCCTTTTAACAAACTAAGAAACGGACATACCCCTAAACCTAATCTTCTAAAAACACAGTGATAAAAATCTGTCCAGTGTAAAGATATTTTTAGATATAATAAGGACATAAGTAAACTATCCATAGTTAAAACTAAATGTCAGTCCGTCAAGGAGACAGTATTTGTTGTTGAGACTTTCCTTTCAAGCAGCACAAGCCTCTTTCTCCTGGGACAATAAACGCTCAATGTAAGATGGGGGGGAGACTTCCCTTGTTTTTTTCTCAATAGAGAGGCCCCCGATTTGGCAAGCCCAACATTTTTGTAAGAAAACCAAGAGGGGCTGAGACATCATCTGACTGGAGTCCATCCAGCCTTTATTTATCCTCGGGTTAGCACCATACGATGGGACTAAAAGGCAAACTGACTCTGAGATTTCTAAAGGGTGTCAGGCCAAGAGACATTTACGCGGCCCTTCACAGATGCCAGGGATGTGCCACTTATCCCCGACTTTGACAGCTCTAGCAGCGCACAGAGAGAGCAGGGGATGAAGGAGAAGAGTGTGCGCTGAATGAAAACCAACTTGCTTAGTTTGAAAGAAGGGAGAGAGGAAAGGTTTTACAAGAGATATAATAGAAAGTAAATCTGGATTGAAACCTTTTGCAGACTTTATATTCAGAAAATATTTATTCCATCCATACTTTTATTATATTTTGTAGAGAAAAAACTACTGCAATAATTTGCTCATCTTTTGACAGGACAAAAGAAAAAAACATTAATATCTGTCCTCCTGAGCAGAAAGGTCCAGTACAAAGAGTTCAGATGTGCAACCAAATACTCCTATATCAGTAAATCAACACTCACTCACATGTTTGCATTTACAGTATATGAAGCTAGAGGATACTTAGTGCAGTTTAGTTTAATTTGTTTTGCACAAATGAATATACACAGAAGACAAAAAAGTATCAAAGATCACTTGGTGTACAGTGTAGGAAGAGGCCAAAAGCCCAGTGGGCTCATGTCAATCCTTCACCACTGCTTTTGGTGATGTTTAAAGTGGAGGTGACGGTGTTCATTTGATGCCTAAAGTATTAACAGTTTTATTCCACAACTGTTAATACTGTTTGCCATGATCACGCAAACATTTCCAAATAGAGAAAAGAGTATTTTCAGAAACAATCTCTTCAATGGCAGTACTAATAAGATACAGACTTGCATTAGAAGATTCCAAAGGCCAGAGTGACCCAAATGTGCTTTCTCAATTTATATTTTCTCTCTTATGTCCTTATTTGTGTAGTGACAAGGGTCTGAGCGCACAGACCCACAGGCTGTAGAATAAAGAGCAAAAAAAAAAAATTTAAGATTTTCCTACAGTATCTTCAATAACACATGACGGTATCCTGACATTTGACAAAAAATACAAAAGTTCAGAGGAATCCTTAACTCAGGGTGGGAATGAGCACTTCCATCTGTTTAGTCAGTTGTGACTATCTCCCTAATTCCCAGTGGCAAATTCTTATTCCGCTACAAACATCATAAACACCAGGTAAACATTTCACCCACACAGTGAGTTCCTCTCGACTAGAGGCGCTGACACGAGTGTTTTATGGTGTGATTATGCTGGATTGTTTGACGGCCTTCTGAGTCAAACTGACTGGTATCAGGCGAAACCGTTTGTGTTCCCAAAATAGTAATCAACATTCTTCCCAACATATTATTTTTGAGGAGGGGAAAAATGACTGTTGCCGTGATGAATGTGTCGTGCTGCATAGCCTTTGTCAAAATTGTTTTTGGTTGTTATGACAAGTGCATTGATGTGAAATAATGTCAAAAGGCTGACGTCTCTACATTTAGACACTTAGGCATGTTTCAACATAACACATTTTAGGTTAAGGGTAACACTTCATTCAACACACCCTGGATATCCTGACTAACTCCAGATAAATAAGATTAATCTCTTCACCACTAAGTTTGCTTTGCACGTAATGTCTTTATTTTCCTCGGAGGGACTTGATAATTTGGCACTAATAGTGGAAACCACATAAAATCCCAAGTCTCTACTTGTTGTTGTCTTTTTTTTCTATTCATTTGTAGATGTCCAGGGGAAAAACAGGAAATTCAGAACTGTCATGACCTGCTCAACACAATCAATAACATATCTGTGCCTCACAAGGAAACTATGGACTGACATTGTTTTACTCTGTGGCGGGTCGAGGATCTTCCACCTGGGCCTTGATTGGTATAATCTCCCTGTTAAGATGCCTTCAAACACCTTCACGGCGACACTTCAGCTATAGACTGTTGTCGAACTACATAACCGCCCCATTTTCAAAGAGACAGTGATCTTTTTTAGGTGGAATTAGGTGTTTACAACGAGGTTCAGCACCTATGAGGGATAACCACTAACTGCTTAGACATTGAAACCATCAAGGATGAACCACTATTACACAGAATGACACTATGCTGCATCACAAATGTATCACTTATATCTCAAATATCTTTTTATTACTAAATAATAAATTGCAACAAGCAGTCATATTTTCTAATACGACAACCAAGAAAGTCCAGTTGCTTTTACTCAACCCGCATAAATTCCATTGATCTGGAAGTAAGAGAATCTACGCAGACATAAAAGGTGCAGTATTGACAATGTATTGATGTCCTTTTGAAGAACATTCATGTAATATTCCTAACTGTTTTTTTTGTTCGTAAATAATCAGCTCAAATAAAGAATCCTATTCATTAACATTAGCTTAGAAACAAGCCTTATACATCTCCAGAGGGGCCAGGTCCTCATCCATGAAGGCTGCCATGTTCCGACGGTACCATAACCAGTGGTTGTCAAACTTTTTATGCTGATCCCCACTTTGGAGGGTAGGGGATTTTTAAGCCCCCGCTGACGGTACCCCACTGTGGTAATATAACCTGCTATGTTTAAAATGCATTGAAACAACATCAATGTCTAAATCAAGTAATAACCTGAAATAAGACAGTAGAGAAGGGAATGACAATTCTGATGTTCAGAAGACGGAGATGGGGGAGCTTTGCGCAGCAGGTAGGTGCATGGGCGTCATTTCTCCACTGGTGAGACATAAACTTTTACAGAACTATCTGGTAATCAGAATTTGTAAGGGTAGATATACCTAGATAGACCTGAAGTCCGCCCACCTACCCGCTGCGCCCTGCCACCCCTCTCTGTAGACAGAACCCTGCCTGCTCACAAGGGCGTGCACACAGAGAAGCTTTGTTTACCCACACATTGACATTATGATTGATATGGCGTGCATTATGAGGGATAGAAAACTCATCAGCATGTCACTTCTCAGATTTTTTTCAAATGAATGTGTGCGACTGTGCCGCCCCTGGGCAAGATGCTGCCACGAGTAGCTGTCCATGACGCCCATAGCTAAAACCGCCAGTTTGTATGATTTTAATTGTCAATAAAGAGAAACATTGCTGAGATAGGCTCAAAAGGACAAATTTCCTCTCGTGCGCTGCCCACATAACTTTAAGAACTGCAGCCCTTAAGGGATAAATTGAACACTGGTTCTAGAGATGGCTTTTGTATATTTAGGTAGAAGTGGCAGACAATTAATGATAATATTTGTTCTCTTACGTGTAAGTTTGACCTCCTTTTCACACATGAAGGTCAACTTTTAGGTTGGGATTGGGTGGTGTGAGCCGAGATTCAATATAAGCTGCAATCTGAAACTTCATCCTTAGATGCCACTAAATGTTACACACTGCACCTTTAAGTGTGAAGCGTGCATTAATGTGGCTCTCTGCACTAGTGCAGCAGAAAAGTCAATAAATGGGGGGGGGGATTCGGTGGAGATGGACCGATTTCAGTGTAGTTGTTTGCCCATTTTGAAACAGAACAGTACAGACACTGAGGCATGTGCTGTGACCTGCACCAGGGACCATAGGAGTTCCACAGTAATGCAGTTGTCTTGCCTAAGGCTGCGTCTGGTCTTGTTTTGACTGACATACCAAGCTGGTGAAGGATGCAGAGGGAAATGTCTTACCTTCACGTGTTTCTATTCATTACGTTGAGTTGTTTGTTTTGGGGGGGTTTTGTCACCACATTCTTAAACAAACTTATTGAAAGATTTCAGCAACTTCTGCTTGGAAGGATTTTTTATCTGACTTCTCAACAGTTGAAGCTGTCAATATTTTGAGTGTTTTTTTTTGCCTCAGGCTGAATCAACGAGATTAGAATTCACTGCTCAATGTTTGGTCGTGTTTGCTCAAACCTTTCAAAATAGACACAGTGCTGTGAAAAATCAATACAAAGAAGGCTTTATCTATTTTTATCTGTACCTGATACTAAATTACTAAATTACTAATTACAAAAATGTACAGAAAAACAAAGAGAAATAGTAAATGGGCTGTACTGTAATGCCTTTTCTGTTTTGAAGAACACTATGTGATTTTCTTTTTTCCAGCCAAGTACATGCTGCACAATGAATGTGATGGTGTCCGCTGTTTGCAATAAACTGCTATGAAATAAGAATACTGGAAATTAAATTGGATTTATAACACTTAACTTAGCAAGTCTGCTTTTTTTTTTCCAAAATAATCTGTTATCTCCCTTGTATTACCATATAGCAGGGCCCTTTTTAGCTTTTGTGGCACAGTGGGTGCACCTCCCTTTCAACGTCGACCCACCAACGCCTTACCTGATGAGATTTGTAAGTGCCAGCAAGCCATTTCAAACTCAGCTAGGCTGAAGAAATATTAAGTTGTCTGCAGGAGTCTATGTCATGGTAGAACTGCAGCGGAAAGGAAATGCAACACAAATCTGTACTGCAGAGACGATCTCATATTGTTGAAAAATGTTTGCATATTGGCTCACACCAGTAAAATTAAATGAAATGATGGACAGCCTTTGTTGTTTTGTTATATTCTCAATGTCCCATTCTGACTTGTTCTTAAGATATTAATAGAATAGGTTTTAAATATGCTGTCATTAAACTTTCTTCATATATCTTAGCAGCTGACAGTAGAAAGTGTACAATAAGCTGTGTGCAACTGGTGTTTCAATTACCTAAGTGAAAAATGGTTTCAATGTGCTCAGCATGTATAATATTTAAATTTGTTATGATGTTATTATGTGCAGCATCTCAACTGTGATCCTACTGGGTTAAAGAGTGTCCATGTTGTTAAGCCTGTAGCTTTCATCAGACACATTTCCATTTTTTTTGACGGCTCCCTTCAGTGGTCTTCGCAGTGGACCATTTGTTTCCATTTTGCCCTTTCTTCTGCATCTTCCTCTGTCACACCAACAAACTGCATGTCCTCTCTCACATGTCTTCCCCCTTTTCTCCTGCCTGTCAAAAAATCTGATTGAATGACTTTTTTATGTTTTTTTCAGGACAGTAACCTTTTTGAGTCTAAAATTACAGTTCGAAGAGAATATGTATGAATGAACAAAAATTAAAAATGACATTTGAAATGCTGATATGGTTGGTCTTCTCTGAAGCTCTAGAAGGCTCTGAGGGTTCCCCTCTGGTGTATAGCCAGTATTATGAAATTTGTCATTGTTATCCTACTTGAACCTCTGGCACAAAGAGTTTCATATTACAATACCCAAAGCAGTATTGCTATCGAGAGTTTATGCTGTGGTCATGAACTCTTGATAGTAACTAACATAATAATGAGGTCACGGATATAAGTGGTTGGAATGTAAGCTGGCTGGGCTGGGGAGATCAGACACCTGGAGGGGGCACGGAGTAAAAAAAGTAATCCCTCCCTTTTGAGGTGTTCTGTGCATATCAAACCTGGAGGAGAGAACCAGAGTAGACCCAGGCGCTAGAGGGATTTTAAACCTTATCTCGCCTGGGAATTCCTCAAGGTCCTCCATGGTGAGCTGATAAGCATTGCTGAAGAGAACAACGAGAACACCCTGTGAACCGTCAGATTAGTGGAAGTAAGCTGATCGATTGATATTCACAATTCAGATTCAAAATGTTCTTTCTTAAGCGGTGAAATAAAATTTTTGACAACCTCGACGGAGGCTAGATACCTGACTCAAACGTCAGGACTGAGTAAGCCTCTTGGATGAAAGGTGAGATGTCTTCAAAAGAAGTCCAGTTGCTTGTGATTCAATGGAGGATGAGAATCATTTTCGGCGTGAAGAGTTAGCGTTTTGACGATGTTTCATGCTGTCATCATGCGATGTCTTGGATGATCTCATATAGTTTACTAGATATCTTTCAGGCCCAGTCCATCTGCTAAACGTACTAAAGATGGAGACAGGAACTTTTATAGCCGAACTTCAGGGCCACAAACAATTTAGTCCACTGTACATTTTTACCGAAACATAATCGAGCCTGTAGTTTCTCCATTCAAAAATAACATGTACTGCTGGGAGAATGTAATAAGTTGGTTCATATTATTTAAGCTCCAATGTGATGTATATATTTTCATCCATACATCCATCTATTTTCTTCCACTTATCCAGGGTTAGGTCACGGTGGCAGCAGGTTAAGAAGGGGATTCCAAAAGTCCCTCTCCAGGCATCTGGAATGTATATTGTTAGGGAAATGAAAATACCCCCTTTGCCCCACTTGTTTCTGAAGTCTTCTCGTAATGTTTTGTCTGAAAATGTGTGCGCCGTTTGTATGAAAGACAAGGTAGCCTGACCTGGTAGATTGGCACTGGCATTGTAAGCATATAATGGTCCTGCTGGATTTGCAGGGATCTTTTCTGTTATAACAGATGTACAATAATAAACCCTTATTTCTAAGAAAGACACATTCAAATATATTTAAAACACATATTTGAATAATATGCCTTTTCTTTTTTTTTTTTAAACAAATGTAAAATCCAAACGATTCAATCAGATGTTCTGTAGGTTTAAGTCTGAAAACATTATCCAAGCTTAAATCTTAGACTGTCCTTTCATATGTTTACTTTTTAAACCACCATATCTTCTGAGAGATTCTACAGAGGCATCCATAGTGGTGTGTTGACATTCTAATCTATGTGATGGAGTTCCTTGATAAGGCCCTGGGCACTTCGGCAGCATCAGGGGAAATAGGAAGCCATCGGGGCTTACAGCAGCAGTGGTAGGCACCTTTTCGCTCCCGGGGGCACGCAGGCTAATGGATCCTCAGTCAATGATGCAGCAACGGCAAATTCTGTCCTCACTGTGTAATGGGGGATGCCATGGCTGTGTCCACTGGCTGAAAAGAAACCCCCAGAAACTTGTTTCTCAGATATTTGTCTGATACCTAGACTATTAGTGGTTTTGTCATCTCTGACTTTGTCCATGCCCCTGTCTATAAACACCACCTGCAGCATCAATATATTCTGTTCTTAGCTCACATGGCCTGTGCAAGGAAGTTAAACACAAGTCTTTATGAGAGTTCAAGAACACATAAGCAGAGACAAGAGACTAATGTGCAGGGTGCGTATAAATGTCCCTTCAGCCAGGAAAATCCAAACATCGTTCTTGCTCAAGGACCCTACGACAAGTAGACCATGGTGGGACTCGAACCGTCTACCTTCTGATCCTTCCGATTGGGAGATGGCCGCCCTACCCACTGAGCTACCATCCTATCCAGTCAAATCTAGTGCCAGTCCCAATCCCAGATAAATGGGAAGGTTGTGTCAGGAAGGGCATCGGACATAAAAACCAATGCCAAATCAATATGCGAAACGAGACGATACGCTGTGGCGACCCACTAAAAAGGGAAAGAGCTGAAAGAAGTTGCTTACAGATACATACAGTACAAAATTGTGAAATTAATTCTTTACATTTGACCCATTTCTGAGGAGCAGCGCGCGGCCCTTGTGAATCGTTTCAGGGGCAGACTGGGGTTAAGGGTCTTCCTCAAGGACCCTACGACAGATGTTGATTGCAAGGGCTTGGATCAAACCACCCACCTTCGCGTTTGGGGAAGACCACTCCTCCCACTGAGCTACAGCTGCATCCAATGTTGAATGTTGTTATTAACCAATCAGGATATAGATAATAATAATAATAATAATACATTTAATTTATAATGCACTTTACATTAGGATCAAATCTCAAAGTGCTAAATGGTTAGCTAGATAGTAAAAACAGTCATAAGTCCTCTGGTTAACCCTGCTCTAAATGCTTTTGGGTTCAGCACACCAATACAGTATGTCACAGTGAAGAAATAACGACAGATTAAAGAAAAATAGCAGTCTTCCTCCATAACCAGTATTACCTTCTGTGGTCACGACATTCCCCTCTCTTCATCAGTCACCAACCTCGGTGTAAGATTTGACCCTCAACTCACTTTTGAATCCCACATCAAACACATCTGCAAGATCTCC